>QVNW01000420.1:0-58820 GCA_014825475.1 Pseudomyrmex flavicornis | reverse complement strand
TCTAAAAAGGGATACCTGATCAGGAGCATCTCAGTATCAAGTTGCTCTTTAAAACCCTGATGAAGTGAGCTGAAATGTTCACGAAACGTCGGTATAAGAATTATACTAACGCGGTTCAAACCCGAAAAACATCTTTGCATGTTAATGCAACACACCGCGAAAGCAAATATCAGATCAATACATATACGTTACAAAAGCGTAAAAAAATAAAATATGATACTTTGATGTATAACAATATTAGAAAAATTTTATTATCGATAAAGTGTTTTTTAGAGACTTAACAATATGGTGCTAATTAGTTAAACCAACTGTTTTAAGCATGCATTAAATATTTTACATAGCATAAATCCAGATGACATGCGCGTCAATTAAAAATATTATCAAATTGTAGTTATTTCTTTAAAGAGATATAAATAATAGAAACTTTATAATAATTATAGCAAAATTATATTCTACACATTATACTATATATTACAAAATTATATTCTACACATTATACTACATTATTTACATTATTTTGTCGTTGCTATATTCTAAGTGTTGTAAGTGACTCGAATTCAAAAGTTATTACATTTTACACTTACCACACTTTGAGTGTTACAATCCTGTCCACTCATTGTGAGATCCAGTCTGAAGTCATCGCTATTGATAACGTCAATATTACATGTTTCTGATCGTCCGAGAGCGTAAATACGTCCATTGAAAAGTTTATTCGTTCGTACTTGAACAACAATACGAGTGTCTTTGCACTCAACCGACACTGTAATAGTAATTATTGAAAGAATACATAGTTGTATACGTCATCATAGTTTATTAATCTATTTTTATAAATACCATCATAACAGGTTCCTGTCTTGTCGCAATTAATATCATTTCTAGTAAGATTATTTATCGTAGAATCTTCCGTGGTTTCGAAGACGACGGGAAGCGGATCTGATATCGATCCGGCACTCTCTAAAATGAACATAATAATGTGATTAAAACATTGCACGTATATATTATTATTTCCAAAATTCGGGAAATATTATTATTTATATTAACTGCTAGCTTCGCTTACTTTCGCAGAAATTCTCGAAGTAATCGCCAATTCGTTCTCCATTATCGATTAACGGTCTCTCCGCGTTGAGATAAGTCGAGGGCCCATCTGGAAGAGTCCAATGATCCAAGTGGAAGAGATGACAGTTGTAAGCAGATCCTTGGGGAGCGCCGCGATAAAGAAAGGATCTGCAAAGGAATTCGTTTTCGATTTCGCAGGCTAGCCTGCAAGCGGATTCGCTTTGAACTTGCAGTTCCTTATCGACGTAATAATGCAGTCCTGCGTATTGCGCAACCTTATCCCCAGTCACGCCGATTCTAGGCATTTGGAAAATTCTCTGAGACTTGCAGGCCTCCTTACCTATTATGCACATCACATTAAAAATCCATATTTTTTGTATCTTTCTTCTAAAACTATATTTTTCTAATTTTAATCGTCTCTCTTTAAGACAACTCTAATTACCTTTCAAACATAAATTTTCAAAGTAATCTACTCCTTGCGAATCCACAAATTGAATGTATTGACCCGTCGATCGACGATCCGAATCGCTCAGATGACACTGAAGCGTCGCGTAATTGTACTCTACAGATCGGCAAGTAAAGCGATGCTCGTTCAAGCAAGCTGCGAGACAAGCCTCTTTTGTAGATGTGTAAATTAACGCGTTGTCTAATCCGCGTATCATTTTATTTGGGATGCGTTCGAAGGCCCAAGGTCGCAAACAAACATTTTCTAAAATAATACATGATAAAAATAGTTATGTAATACAATTGTTTCGTAATATTTACAATATCTCTTTGTGATGCCTAATTGCAGATATTTTACAGAAGCACTTTTGCAATTATTGTATATGAGTAAAAATTGTAAATTAATTAATTAATTTACTATGTAATTTATATTATATAGTAGCATTATGTTGAGCTCTCAATTCTTTACCCTAAAAATAAAATATTATATCCGGCACCATCTTTTCTGACAGTAACAAGAGACATAATGTAGTAAGTAAATTTATTAATTTAATAGTAATTTAGCAGCATAAAAAGACTACTATCATTAGGTTTCAGGAAAAACATTAAAATATGTATGTTTTAAATAAAAGATTTTTCCTGATTGCGCGATAACGAAGAGTGCGAATTAATCAAACAGCGTTGAAATATTAGAAGATGTAACTTCTGTGTGGCATGTGATTTGGCATCGAGTAGATGCCGACTATGACGCACGTAACTGCTTTTTGGCACAAGTTTCGGATGTTATTTTGGCCGAACCTGTTCAAAGTTCCAATTTCTTTTGTTCTGCTCTCGAAACTGGCTGGCGCTATAGCATCCGCCTACGATAGAGGCCATGCCAACGAACTATTGGTAACGTGTGACTTCTTAGCAATGATTCACGATCGTGTAAAATTCTGGCTTCCAAGAGCACGTAAGCGGAAAGAAAACCGATAATATTACAAAGAAAAAACTTATAAAGTTACAAAAAAAAAGATGTTTTTCTAGCTTCTCCTTTTTCTATACAATTTAGATTAACGATAAGATTAGAAATATTTAGGACCGCAGAGTGTGTATGTGTGCGTAGTTTTTCTGATAGTTTTTTTTAAACTACTAGTAGACTTTCCGAAAATCCCTTCTGAGGGTCTGTTTTCTGGTCAAGTAGACAGATGGTTGTTTATGATGACCGTTATATTGACCGAAGGGATACTTTTCCCATAGATAATGCTAACTAAAGGGACTACTGGAAGGAACAATTAAATTTTTTTGACAGCGATGTTTGTAGAAAGAAAATACCTGAATGAATAATGAGAAAAGAAGGAAGTACGGAATTCGTTAAACAGCTCAAGGTTAATGCGTGTTCAATCATGGAAAATATAGATTACAGTTTATATTATTTTATCCCAGAAAAAGCAAATCTGCTTTTCGTCCATAGAACGTTTAATTCTTTGTATCTGTTAGTGACAAATAGTTACATGTTACAGCAAATTGGTGGCTCTACAAAAAAGTTAATTTTTAAAATTTAAAAATCAATTAATTAGAATTATTTATAAATATTACATAATGTGTTTTTCTATTAAATGAAAGAGAAAATTTCAAACTGAAAAATTTTTAATCATTTATAACAAAAAATAAACTTTCTTTGGTTTTCTTATGTTTTGAAAAAGATTTTCTATCAGATTCGACATGCGAAGGATTAATTGAGGCTTTTATCCGGAAAAAAAATTAAATCCTCCGTAGTACATGAGCAAGAGTTTTGAGTTAGAAAGCTTTCTAGTCTAGAGAACACTAAAGTACTAGGTAAAACAATCGTATTGTAAACGTTTGAAACACGTCAATGTATTAATGTGTTTCGCTCACCGGATCGTATCTGCAGCTTCGTCATATAGTACATATTAACGGCTCTTTGTGGCTGCGCTGCCGGATTTGTAGCGGCAGTTTCGTTTTGCAGTTGGCAGAGCGTGTCCTGCATAGGTGCCAGAGGATTGACAACAAACGAAAAAGCGGCAGACTGGCATTCCGCTTCTTCTCTGCACCATCCCTGACACTCGTACAGCGATAAATTTCTCACGCTGTAATAAGTGGTGCCGCGATAATCGTAATCGGTAAGCTTCTCGAACGCTGTCCTGGCTGAAAGTAGATTTACGTAAGCAATTAAATTATTATATTAGCAAGAAATATTACTATGCGTCTTGGTAGTCAACTAGTAAAGCGTTTTCACATAATGCGGATTCGACTCCTGGTCCAAAAATATATTTTTCGCAACACATTTAACTTAGATTTTTATAGAGAGAGAGATTATCATTGAGTTACTGCGTTCATTAATTTGAGTGCGCAAATTAGCATCTATAAAGTAAATTAAAAAATGTTAGAACACTTACCCAACGCACCATCGCTGCTCGCTATCAGCACCATAAATATTGCTATAATAGCTGCTACCGGTCCGATCGCAAATGAGCCCATCTGCATTGAGAAGAAGGAATCTCAGTTACAGAGAACCGTAATTAGAACCGGCATGCATTGTTTTCCAAACTAGTGCGAGGCTAATTCTCACGCGTGAAATAATTTCTGTATGTGTGTGTGTGTGTGTGTGTGTGTGTGTGTGTGTGTGCGTGCGCGCGCGCGCGCGCACGTGCGTGCATATAACAATAAACGCCAAATAATACTTTAAAATAATAACATACGTGACTATGAGAATAAAACGCATTTTCAAAAAGAGTATTATACAAGGACAAACATGCAAAACAATATTTGAGCAAAATGCAAACGGAAATTCCGCTTCCGTACGGCTAAATACACATTAATTCTGACACACATAATCCTTGATAAGGATGTGAAATCTCAACAGAAAATTACACGGATAATCGATTGTGTGATTAATTCGGAAACACGATTTATCAGTGTAAACAGCCAGTTTGCGCACGATCGACACGTAAGAACGCTGAACAAGTTTAGCGTTCATAAAAATTCAAGAGGATGACTCTGTTAGGTGCGATTGAGGAAATTGCGCCCCGTTCGTCGCCACTACCGGGCGTGTAATCCTCCGCTCGCGCTAGTTGGGAGCATGCAAGTAGTCGACTTCCCGCGCGCGCGTTTTGCTCGCGTTTCGCGAGACCGCTTCCTAGTTTCCTCCCGTTGTCGTTTTTCTCGTCGCTTTCTCGCAGGTGGTATGCGGGAGATTCTATCCTTCCCCCTGTTCTCGTCGATTCTCCGATGTCGCATCCCATCCCGATTCCCGACAGGACGGGTTTTGCCCGCTGCAGCTCTCTCGCAAACCTGATAGGTTTTCCTCTCTTTAATACGCTTATTTATTATTTCTCGCCGTAATTGCAGCGTTGTGATAAGAAAACAATTTTATCGCCGCGAAGAACAAACGCGCATCTTTCCGTTATTTACGATCAATTTGTTTTTAGCACCTGGCAGATGTTAACGCTTCGTCTTCCGGAGTTCGATCAAATAAATATAAAAGCAGCTATTATTTTTTCATCGTTAAAAAAGAGACTCTTTGAATGTAAAAAAAAAAATCAACTGAACTGAAGTACTATTGTTACATGGTCAGTAAATTTGCGCGCAATTTGTCGTCGGATGTTACAACACACAAGCTTCGCTCTGACCTACTTCAATTCACATTACGATAATACGATAACAAGGATGAAGACACGATCATGAACCGAACGATCCAAGAAACTCGAACCACGTAACCGAGTTCGAGATCATAGAGTATAATAGAGTTTCATCGGAGACTACCACGCAGGGAAAGAGAGCCACGTCGTGGCTCTCGTACCGAGGTCAAGGGTTCATCCTCCCTTCTCCATCTGCGCCCCCGTGACCTCTCCTCGACCCCCACACCCACGAGATGCACGTCTCGCAGCGAAATCGCGCGCTAACAATAAGGAATGCGCTTAGGTACGCGCTCGGTAGGCAGGTTGATGCGCTGTTACGAAGATTAATGCGCCTACCCGGGGTGAAAGAAACGCGCGGAAGAGGCGCTAGTTTCTTCGTCACTGCGTGAGGTCACAAGTTACCTGAGAAACTCGGATTTCCGGGGTTTAGTTGGGATCTTTCTACCTGCGGCTAAAGAATTTACTCTTCCATCGACATTCCAGAAAAGAAGAAAATTACTTCGAAAATTTGGTTTACGACACGCAAGATGCGCAAGAACGCTTTTGTTGCGTTGCGATAAGAAAAAAAAAGTTCACAAGGAAACATAAACACTATATTATGTGCATCTAATATGACGCACTCAGCCTCTGATCTCTTTACGAGAAAAGTGATCACGCACAATGCTCCTGACCTTTACGTCACAACCGGTCTCGCTGTAAACCTGGCCGACAGGT
Organism: Pseudomyrmex flavicornis; assembly: GCA_014825475.1. NCBI lineage: Eukaryota > Metazoa > Arthropoda > Insecta > Hymenoptera > Formicidae > Pseudomyrmex > Pseudomyrmex flavicornis. The sequence continues at coordinate 52,965 of QVNW01000420.1, read as the reverse complement.
TCGTAGACCGATGATGTTTCAAGCGCCCAAGACGCGTGTTTACTGTACGGGAATACGACGCTTCCGGTAATTCTCGATACAAGTCTATGCGAACCGCACACATCTCTACCGTATATATCCAGTCGTCTTTTTGTCAGAAATGTATCTACGTGATAGCACTGATTACTTCCCGTGAATAGCGAAGTCATTATGATATGACCGTGATTAAGCGAATTACGAGAAGATCGTTCAGTTCAGCGATTAGCAGGATGGGAAAATGAAACTTTTATAGGTTCAGTTGTTCAATATACGATCTGTCACGCATGTATCTCCATTCTCAGGTCATGTTGCAATCATTTTGCTTGTCTTTGAAACAACAAACGTGTGATAAAAACAGTATGCTCTTGGATTAAAACGCGAGGCAAGACAAAGACAGATATTATCCGGGGAATTACGGACGCACATGTTCGCTTGACACAATAATTAAGTAATCTTGCGTTAATAGTTATGACAGTTAAACGCGCGCGTACACACATGGAGTTTACTAGAATGCAGACATTCTTCTACACGGCTAATTATTGAGTCAAGTCATCTTTGGATAATGCAGCCTCGTAGACGGTCTCGCCGACCACGCAATTATGACAGGCTCTTTCTCGAGAGAGTCCATGAAGAATCAATTACAAAGTCGCGAGTTAAGCGATCCTTTTGACGATGAATTGAGCGTTTATGATCTTTCCGCAAATCCGTTCCACGTACATTAAGTGTGATATAAACGAATACATTATCGTAATGGAATACGAGATAATACACTCGGTTATTTTATTCTCTTTTCAGATACTTTGCATACATATTCGGATTTTTATCAACGATTCTCAGAAATAATATCTTATGGGATTGATAAAATGCTGAGATAAATCGCTGAAAAATACAATCGCGATCGTAATCTCGCGATCGTTGTGTATATACGCGGAAGATGGCGAGGGGGCTCGACGTACCCTGGCTACTGAAACATGCAGATTTATGTTCTTTGCAATGTCAATGCCGTTTGGAATTAATGGCTTCTCCAGAGAATCCTCTTGAATGCTAGAAACGCAACTAGCATTCACTGAATTTCCTGCTATTTCCTTTATTTGTGTATAATAGAAAAGATCCGCGTCGGGCAGTGACAAATGTCATGATTCATTCAGCATTTCGTGCGGTTTGAGTGGTAGATTTTTGTCTACGCGTACGAATCCGACAACAACAGACGTTGCAAGTAAAGCGCAATTATTGCCCGATAAAGTGCAATTATTTCGAGATGGAGATATTCCGAGCGTGCGTCGTACTTTCCGTCAACGTTCGCGAGCGACGTACCTAGGTGGAACTGATTAGATGGTGAGGAATATTGCTCTTCTGCATCCCTGACGTTCTCGGCGAAAGGGAAAGGGAAAAAGTTTTGCGGGAAGGTAAGATTGTTATTTTCTGCCGGGAATATACACATCAACGTTCTTACACCTCACTCTCTTTCTCTTTCTCGCAAACGATGCCGCGATAGGGAGAAAACTACCGCGGCGCTGCCGCTCCGGAGAGGAATCATTTTCTTCGTCTAGGATCGCTTCACACCCTCTCGAAGTGCTCTCCGTAACGATACCAACATCCGCTTTCGTGATAAATCGGACTAGTTCGCGGTAGGAATTTACATGAAAACGAAAAGCAGATTCTCGTGTGCGTGCACGATATATGAAATTTATGTGAAGTCCGCTTCGGTGAATAACGATGAGACAACAACAAGAGAGAATGCGGTATATGGCGCTTAAGTTAATTAAATAGTCCGTTCGTACGAATACATTAACTGTTCTGCTCTTTCGGGATGAACACTCGGGATGAAGATTTTTTTGCGCAGTGATCCAATGTATCTCTCGATGTGATCCAATGTATCTCTTGTATTCAATACCAAGTTCGATGTATCAGCGCGGTTGGCACTTTAGAATATATGTTATTTATTTTATTTTATTTCACCGAATCATGTGAACACATATTTTTATGCGAGAAGAATGAATGCATAACGGTTTTCAAATTGCTCATCCCAAAGTGTATATAGATAGAGGAATGCAAAATAAATAGGATGAACAACAGTCTTATAATTCTCTGGGAATGATTCCTCGTCACGTATATTCGCGAAAGGCATCTTCCGAGTGGCTGAATATTTTCGCATTACCCGCGATGAACTCGATGAACTCGATGAACCTGATCTATGACTATCCCTCCCCTGACGCAGACCAGTAGCATCAGCGTGGATTCATAAACAATGAGTTTGCGGAACGCGAGAATAGGAATGAAGAGAGCAAGAGGAATGAGGGAGAGAAGAAGGAGCGAGACGAAAGTTGGAGCGACGGATTCATAAACAATGAAGGCACGTAAATCGCACGCAAGCTTCTTATTGGAGGTAAACTGAGAGAAGAAGAGAGGTATGTAGAACCGCGCTGTAAAACCTTAGAAAAGATTTTCACGGACGCGCTGGTGAATACGCCGGTCGATCTCTTTTTCGATAGTTTGCCCATTGTGTGAGCCGTGAAATTGACGTGGAATTTGCTTTGCTTTTCCGTGAGAAAGAATTGATACTGCGGGATCTATGTTGCGTATAAAAAATTTCTAGAAATTTTAATACACCAACAAATGTTTTGCCACGCAGATCATCTTTTTTTTTATTTCCATTAAGACACTCGCGTTGTGAATTTCGAGTATCAACAAGAGTAGATGTGTAAGGTTGCTGCTGCAAATTTAATTGGCGTAAAAATTTCCACGCCGTTGTTTCGTGCGTGAGACGCGAGATAAGAAAGAGCGAAAGCTTGATGCGTTGCGTTTCAGCGATCGAAACGGATGATAACTATGCTTGAAGATCGATTGATTGATTCTCAACGTGTACCAGGAGCGCAACCGGGCGAGGATCTCGATAAATTCTCCGGTAATTAGCAACTAGATCGTCATTGGTGCGCCGAACGCAAATCCGAAGATCGTAACGAGCGAAGTGAAAAAATACGATTATGCTTAGCGCGCTTCTCGCTGTGGCGGAAGATTTCGTTCTGGTGCAACGACCTGCGCCGTGGCGTAGGAGCTCTTCCCTTCTTCGCGCTATCACAAGCGCGCGAGAATAATAATCAGGCAGGCGAGAGAGAAGGCCGACCTTTCGGCTCTCATCTCCATCCGCACACATATTCAGCATATTATCCGCGAGAATGCCACGAGAACGTACTATCCCAGCGACGCTTGTCCCACTACGGCGAATATCCCAACATGATGTATCGCCGCCGCAACGAGTTCTATAAATCAGTGGAACAACACCGTCGCTTTTTTTTCGCTATTTTGTTTTTCTTTTTTTTTTTTATTTTTTCATTCTAGTACAAATTGCGAAAAATTGCTTTTTATTTGGTCACGAACAAGTTCGCGCGCGATCGTTGGTTAAAGAGATGGAAAATACTGCATCTCGCGAAAGTGGTCGGTTCTCGCAGTTACGGGGAGATTATTCTGAATCGATATACACGGTGAATAATTCCGTAGGATGCACGTTATCGCGGGAAACTTTTGACGTTCAGCGATGGTTGGAAGTGCTCGAACGAAGACTAAAGATAAACTCATATAGAAATCTGCGGCGCTCCCTCTCTCACTCGTAGAGAGAAGTTTCATATCAGGAAAGTGGTAATCACGCGAAGCTCATAAATGGCCTTTCAACTCACGTCTTCATCTTCGTCTTTGATTTTTTTTCGGAGAATTGTGAAGGATTATTTTAAGGCCTTATCGCGCCTTCGTAGCCCGAACAATATTCGCGAAGCGAATGTCTTGTCTCTCGAAGATGTACCGGCAAAATATTAACAAGATAAATTACGCGTTTCAAAGGATCTCTTGTATATATATGTATACTCGTACATTAACGCGTCAGTATATGTGTTCATTTAACAACAATTGTTTCGCTTTGTTGTTATGTCACGATATAACACAGCAATAATCAAGACGCAATTATACAGAATTTCTAAAACAAAATCTTTAGCATATTTTAATTTACTTCATATCGCACTTGGTGGTCTCACTTAGGAGTTCTTTAGAGAAAGAAAGAAATAATGCAATGACTTTGAGAGAAAAATTGTTGTGCCGCTCGTAGCTTTTACAAGATATTTCTTGCGACTTCGTCGACAATTTCCATTATGGAGATCGACGATTTTTGCATGATTGCAACACCGGGATGCAGTCTCTTCTGGCACATTATTTAAAAGATTGCTCGTCTTTCGCGTCGTGGCGCATCGACAATGTTAATAACACGTTTAAGCAAGACGAATTAATTATTGAAGAACGCGCATAGCGAACAAGAAGAAGGATGTCCACGTTTATCCTAGATTGAAGGTTTCGTACACCCGAGGAAGCATTGAGGCAAGACGACTTCATCATCATCCCGCGTCAGGCGCGATCCCGCGGACTTCTTCTTCATCCCGGAACGGAAATTATCCTCACGGCGAATTACGGTGCTTAAACAATTGTATAGAAAGAGAGATGAAGCGCGGAAGTATCCCGCGCGCAAAAGTGGCGGTTTGCACGTAAACCGGAATAAGTAAACGCCGACTCGCGTGAGATAGCGATACGGGATAACATCTGGCGGCGTGGGTAATGGAGAGACACGAGAGAGAGATTACTTTTCTGCGGTCACGAATTGGATTGCGCGTGTAAATCACTCGCATCCTGAGAGTGGACAGCGGCTACTAAACGCGCGCAAGTCCCTGATGGAGAAATGTAATGCAGGTTTCATAAAAAAAAAGATGTACAGAGTCGTGACTATAATATACTAAGGAGAAAAAGACAGAGATAAAGAAAAAAATAATTACTTGATTTTTTAAAAGTTTAAAATAAAAAAATTGTAGTATAAACATTGTAACTTATATTAAATAAGTTTCTGTACTCACGTCTTTATTCTAAGGACGTGCAAAGAATATTCTAAGATAAAAACCGAAGTAATATTAAATAGCTCAGTAGTGCGTGTCAAAACGAGAATATTAAATATCTATGACTAGATTTTTCTAATATATTCAAATAAAAAAATCGAACAAATAAAAGTCAGGAAGCATCTATCGATCCTGTCAGTTTGATGTTAGCCAAGCGGATATATACGTGAAGTATTCTACTTTTAATAACAGTGTTGAGTCTACCAAAAAAAGAAAACTAAAATATAAAAAGAAACAAGAAGAGAAAATTATAGGACCGAGGAGAAAAAGAACAAAAAATTCTTGCGCAAAATAAGGTCGCGCTAATCTTTTTCGTAAAACAAAGTGGCTTGCGGCTCCTTCTCGCTCCATTTGCACGAGATAATCTTCATATCCGCAGAATAAAACGAAGCGGCTACGCTCAGCGATAACGAAACGATAACGCAACTTGAAATATTCTGAAAATTACAATTTTAAATATAAAAAGAAATACGTCGCTAGATTCAGAACGTTTTCGTTGATAGTACAATTTTCTCTTTAAAGTCAATTGCCGCAAGAAAACAGGCGCATTTTAGCTCATAGAGAAACATGCGGTCATGTTGAACGTAAATAATCGATCGATCAATTAAATAAATAAACCGATCGCATCGTACGAAGAATACCGTTACCGTCGATTTCCGTTTGACGAGAGAAAAAAGAATTTATACCAGGAACTTGTCGTATTAATCTGCACGGATGCAACGACCTTGAGAATTTTGCCGGCTTTGCGGCACAGCCGTAGAAGCTGATGAGGAAGTTTTCACATTCCGAAGGCTGGTCAGATAATTAAACGCCGACATTAATTGAGCGAACCGTTACAGCTTCATGAGGAAAAATCGCGTAATGAGCTCTGCTTTACTGAGCTGTTTTACTGAGAAAAACGACCTTGGAGCAACTGGATCGCTTTCGGATTGGTAAAATCAGCAGTTCTAGTGCGCTAATTCATTTTAATGAGATTCTTGAGAACTGATAAGAAGCCGGTATTTAGATATCACGCGCTATTAAAGAAATACGCGAGATTGAGAAAATACTGACAGAATATTTTTTTTTTTTTTTTTTTTTTTTTTTTTTTATTTTGCTGCATTTCACACGTTACGTGAGAAAAGTCTAACGTAATTGCTCCGCACACGAATGGGACAGAGAAAATGACGGAATTGCGTAAGATTATAGGTTTTCCGGAGACAAGATTGATAATTAACCGGTCGCGATGGTGCCGTTACTCCGTATTATAACGAGACGAAGGTGTTAAACATGTGAGGACAAAGTTTAACGATGTCGGGAACGGCGTCTTCGCGTGTTTACAGTTAAGTCGCTGACGTAGCAGATCGCTTATCCCGTGGCCGCGGTTCATTCCCGTGCTCGATGTGCTCGCTCCTAAGAATCGCATGAAATTTATTCTACGAAAGAGAAGAGAGAGGGGAATAAACGCGCGGAATACACCACGGTAGGGAAGGTGGCGTCACGCCGACCGTTACATCGACGACGATCTAGCGTAACTTACAAACGTGAGTCGCATCTTGAAAGATCACTCGCTGATGAGCGAGAGTGCTGCATCATACTCACGTGCGAACATTCTCAAAGTAAAATATGTCCCGACCCGTTAGTCTCTCTCTTTCTCTCTGTACACACTTTCGAAGAAATCTTTGCAATACATTATTTTATATTTATTTTCTTACGCAAAGACGAAGATAAATATGCAATTCTAAATTTAATGATCTCCTCCGTCCCACAACGTTCAAGTCTCCGCAACGGATCGCAACGGGTGTGTGTTTACGTATCGTGGATCTCGTGTAAATTTAATTATGCTGAAAACATCGTTTCGCAAACTGCTAGCTAAGAACAGCACGAGACAGCGTAGCACAACGAAACGACACAACGCGCGCTACCGAGAGCGTGATAGCCGTGCGTCGTTGTCGTTGTCGTCGTCGTCGTCGTCGTTGTCGTCGTCGCCGGGAACATTAGGCCGGTCGTGCTCATGCAAAGTCGCGTCTACGAGGACATTTTGTCGGATGCCGTACCAGGCGTGTTCTGCAATTTTTGCGAGCAGCACCCTAAGCCGATCTCTCTCGCCGTACCCATTCTCTTTCTTTCTCTCTTTATCTTCTCTCGTCGCGCCTCATCCGGCTTCTCTCGTTGGCCGATGCAAATGGAACGACCAGGAATAGGAGCTCGGAGCAAAACCAGCGAGGCGCAGCACAAGGCGAGACAAAACGATCTCTAGGAGGAACTTGCTGTACCGCTCAAGGACACGATCCGCCTCGAAAGCAAGCTCTCTGACAAGCGGCAAAAGAAACGGTAGGAAAAGAAGAAGAAGAAGAAGAAGAAGAAGGAGACGAAGAAGAAGAAGAAGAAGTCTACGACTAGCAAGACGGGACGGGAGAATATTCACGGATCCTGGTGTGCGTCCACGGTTACACGAAAGTGCTTGTTCGTAAGATTTTTTCCGATTAGCCGCTGCAGATGCAGCCACCGGAGAAGCTCGGAGGTCCATCTTGGGACAGGATGCGACTCGACAGCGACGGCTGAGAATAAGCGGTGGTGAGAGAGACGAGGGGGGAGCAGGATTCGTTCTTCTATCGTCTTTGCGATCGCAGGTCGGATGCGATAAATTAATGTTCTCGGGGGCGGCTTCGCCGACGGGAACACTTAGGATAATTTCTATCCCGTGTCCCTCTAGTCGGCATCTCCGGTCCTGTAAAATGTTTCGCAATTTCGAAACGCTCCTTACTTACTCCTGCTCTTGCACGCGGCAGAAAGGATATACCATAATGAATATCTTCGCGGAGCTCGCGGTGAATCACTGGTTTCACTTAATTCGCGTTAATCGTCTCGCAAGAAACCTCTTCTCCACTGAAACCACTGCATAGCTAATTATAGCCGCAGCTACTAATCTGCGCTTTTATCCGTCACGCTTTTCATCCTCTTCCTTTTTTCGAAATTATACTGCGCTCAAGCTCGGGTCTTTTTCAACTTGCGGAGCGCGCGAAAAGACCAGGTTAATGTTAATCAACAGAGCGAATCAACTTCGTCGGAGAGCGAAGGGTAAATCCTGTGTCTTGCGGACGTACACACGCTGTTTTCGCTCGCGATGCTCGCGACTCGGAGTTCAATGAACCGGTCGATAAATTACTCGCGTCTACGATTCTCTCCCCACTACGAGCGCGCGCGAGCCGACGTCTCATACCCGGTAATTACGGATTCGCCGACGAAGCTAATGGCTATTTAGAACGGACCAGGCGTGATTTAACGTCGCGCATGAGTACCTTGCCCTACCCTACGCGGCGCATTTTTCGTACATATAAGCTCGTGCTCGCGCTCAAGCGGGAAAAAGCATCACTACTAGGCTTCGCGAACATGGGTAGACTTAGGCGTGCTTGTGTGAGCAAGGAAGAAACCGATCGAGTCCAACGACACGATCATCATCTGGTTACGCATTTTTCTATCGCGAGGACGTGCCCGCTCCTCCCGCGGGTGTCCGCGTTCTGGACCGGATAGTAGATTATCCGAGGATTACGCGATGAATCTAATTATGAGCGGTGCAATTGCAATTGCGATTTATGCTACACGTTCCGGCCGGTTTGCCCCATCTATATCCGCAATTTGCATGTTAATAGAAAACGAATAATAATCGCGCGTGCGCTCGAAGCGCAAACCGATACCGCAATATCTTTCTTACACGCTTCAATCCCGTTCTTGCGACACGCAATTAAGAGACGGCTCGAGCGGAGCCAATTATCAAAATCGCAATTGTGTACTATTAATATTATAATTGTGTTCTATTAATTCATTCATTCGCGAACACACGCTATTCTCGTATAAAAGAGCGAAGAAGCCTCGAAATGCTTTCACGGTTGCTTAAAATTCGGGTCAATGTCATCGCGGTGGGTTGAAGAACTTTCACTATGCTTACTCGAGTTTGAGATAATCTTGATTATCTTGTTTATGTCATGCGATAGTCGCGGAAACAATGGTTTCCATCGCGATATCCGATTTCGTCCACAACCATCACTCGACTTGCTACGGAGCTCCTCGTGACGTATTCGCGAAATCTCCACGACGAGATCTTTCGTCGCACGTTCACAAAAAAAACATTTCTCCGTGAGCGTGGAAGCGAGGTAATCAGGAAAACGGAGCGCGCGCGGCGAGTATATAACCGGACCCGATTACGCAAACCGCCCGTAGCGAACGAAACGAGCTACGCTCGTCTCGTGTGTTCGGCGCGGCGCGTAATAAGAAATGATTATCGAGTTAATGAGTTATCCGCGGTTGACGAACGCGATGCAGCGTATACTCGCTGCATTATAGCGGCGGGAGGGCAGTTACACGCGCGTTGCACGCTAACACAAACACACACAAGTTTGCGGCCGCCGAGGCGCGAATGCAAGATGCAGATGCAAAGCGCGCGGTGTCGTTCCGGGGAGATGAATAGCGCCTGCGTGCAACACAAAGATGTGGCGTTTAAAAAAAAAAACGCACGAACGGAAATGATCTTGGATATTACACACCGAGTTCTCTCGTTGGTGCTCACGAGATGACCGAGGTCTCGATCGATTCGCCCGATAGCTATCGGGCGAAAGCGACCGTCGTGTGTTGTTTTTTGCGAGTCGCCGTCTTCTTGTGCGAAGTCGATGAGTATATATGTATGTGGCAATCATTATCGTGAGATAATTGTGAGCTAGTTCCTGCATGCGTCTTTATTAAATCAAGAAGATAGTTATAAAAAACAAAAGCAACATCACGAGACGTTCACTTCTTCGTGATCCGAGCGCACCACCCATCAGGCAATAAAAGCACACAAATGAAGAGACACTAATGTGCGTAAAACACAATTCCAATGACAAGTAATACGTTTTTCTCCGAATAGCTTCACTGCTCAAAAGAAACGCACGTATATGTTTCTTATGATTTTTTGACGATGATGCATACACACACACACACACACACATACACATCGATTGGTTAGTTAAAAATGATCGCAATTACGCTCGCGCGCGTTTTGTTTCTTTTTTTCTGTCTTTTGTATCTTCCGTTCATTGCTGATACGTCGAAACAACCGTGATATATAATCAACGAACTCGCAATCAACGCAATTCAATTCGCGTTGTAAAAAGCTCAGAGCAGGAGTCTTTCATGAACGTAACGTTAAGATAATGATGTAAAATGAACCTAGGAAGAATTAAGGTTTACGCCGCGCGCAAGAGAAGCGAGTCTCGGTTACGGATATTACTCGCGCATTCAAGCTTCGAAGGCGCGCGCTTTCGATACGCCGTAACTTCGAATCAATTTCGCGAATTCCTACAGGTAGTAGAGGTGAGGTTTTATTTGATCGATTTTGAGTTTTGTTGTTTTTCTTTTTTTTTTTTTTTACCTTCTGTGTGCAGCGAGAACGAAATTGAATTCACTTAACCGTTTCGTAATATATTAGCCGCGCAGCAGGGACAGAATTACAGACAGACCGCGAAGAATCAACGATAGAGATCGGGACGGTAAGAAGAACTTTTCTTTTGTTTCAAAATAAAATAACTTTCCGCAGCGTTACGTCTTTCTCCGCTATTTACCTTGCCGCCGGCACGATTGCGCCGGTCATTCCTACCAAGTTGCGTCCATCGCGCACGCTACATTGGTATTTGCGTCGGATCTGTCGGTGGCGGCAGACTACCTACTGGTAGAACTGTATACCGTGTAATCAGTCTGCAGGCGTACAATACTTTACAACTATTTACAGCTTTACGTTGTAAATAACGTAGAATGCGATACACGAATAGAGAGTGCGCTATATTACTCTTTTATGTATCTCACACGTATGACCTCGAATTGTCAAAAATTCACGTATTTGTTTATTGACAGCTCGAAGCAAACTGTAAAAAAATTATTTTACCAAATTAAAAATATAAAGCGAAATAACTATTTTAATTTTTTGCAAAAAGGAAAATTGAAGTAATAAAACACGACGTTACCTAAAACCTAAAACACTACACTAATGTAAACAATAAAAGAAGATGCTTTAACGAGAGCATTAATATTGTCGGTATTTAAAGATATTGCATATATGAGATTTTCCATGCATGTCTCTGTGTTTTTCCTTTTCTTCTCTGTAACATAACCGGAAATCATCGCAGCGGGATGCGAACTTGAACACGGAGAAATTTGCACATATCGTTGAGGAGTAAGTCTATGTTCTATTGAAATTACAACTGACGGAATATTGCTGGTTTGCCAACGATAAATTTAATCTCGGCAACTCTTTCCGCAACGTAGATTGCGCGTTTCACGCAACGTTATAAACATTGTGCCGCCAAAGGGCAGCATATAACATCGAGAAAACGTGAATTAAATACTATCCGGGACTATACGTTTCTCCGGGACAGATGCAGACGGATGCGCTGCGATGTACACGTTCGCGATACAGCGCGCAATCAATCCGTGGGATGACTGCGTGTATTTATTGCGAGCCTTGCGCGGCTAACACGACACACCTAGCGACGTTTCCGTAGTATCACTCCTTTCTCCGCTCGCAACAGGCCGTGCTGCATTTCATCGAGAGCGATGAAATGGCTTTTTTCCGCATCGCAGCGTGATACTCGTTTGTGTTTTAATTGACTTAACGCTCTCCTCGTGAATAATTATCCATGAATAATTGCCGATCGTGTTGCGAGGCCGTCCAATATCTCAAGAGTGATTCGTTAACTGCCGCGTTTTTCTTTTCTCAAAAAACCGAATGAAGATCACGAGATATATATATATATATATATATAAATTGCACCTCTTATATGCGCGGCCGCGAAACAAGAAGATCGAGATCGTTCCGGCGCAAGATCGGAACGGTACGCGCAAAGGGCCGAAATGAATGCAACCAGGTAGAGCCTAAGCGTTCTCATATGACGTAAAGAGACCTCAGCGTTCGCGGAGCAATTAATCACCCGACTTGCAGTACGGTTGCGCAACCGTGAGTTTTCGAACGTTAGCTTCTCCGTAGCGACGGACGAAGGATACCGTTACGCAAGAGACAGTCGCGAAAAGGAGAAGAAGGAAAAACGCTCGGAGTCGCTCACTAGCGCATCTCTTTCTTCTCTCTCCCGGTTTGTCAGCTAGTTTTTTGTTTCTTTATTTCGCTTTCTTCCTCTTCTTCTCTTCCTATGCTTCGTCCGCCCACTCGTTCGATGGTCACAGAGAACGGTTCGTGTCATGAAGAGGTTTCTCGCAGTTACAACTTTCTGCGGTTTTCCGCAGTAAGAAAAAACACCTTCGAGATTCCGGAATCATCGCCTGGATACTTTTAACTGCGAAGTGAAATGTCTTTTTTTTTTGCGCGCGCGCGCGCGTCGGATTGCGCTCCGTGACGAAACGCCACGTATCGAAGCGCGCTGCTGTGAATCGCCGAGTTTGTTTTTGCAAGAAATTCAACAGTACGACATACGAGATTGGCTGTCGATGGAGGTTTCTTTTTATCGTACGAAACGCGAAACACATTGATCCATAAATTAACGTACTGTGTATCTACACAGAAAAGACTACACGAGTATAAAAACAAACAGAGATAATACACCAAATCTAAGAAAGATGAGAAAATAAGGGATGATTGTCGTCGCTTGTCAAAACCCGACCTCAAAAATATCACTTGTTGTGAATGCGAAATAACCCGTGAGCTGACAATTAACGAATCGTTCTGCAACGAGAATTCCGACGCGCCTGATGTGTCGTCACGCGCAAATTGTATCTTGTATCGTGACTCACGAAGGTAGCTATTACGTCGCCGTGCTTATTTAATCGCAAACGTGCTCGGTGGTCGAGAGTACAGAGACGTTGATGCGGGATCATCAGTCAGGAGAGATCGATACACTTTTCTTTTTCATTTTCACGAGATATATATACTAATTAAATAAATTTTCCACGCGCGTTACATCTCGTTTAACTGTCCATCCATTTATCGTTATGTATCAAAAAAAAAAAAAAAAAAAAAAAAAAAAANTTTTTTTTTTTTTTTTTTTTTTTTTAACGGTATCAGATAATTCTTACAGCTGCCGCATAGAGTATTTACGGTCGTTTCGTGCATCGGCGCTTTTATGGTCGACGCTTGTTATGGAATTCATGCGTAAACTCGATAACACGCAATGGGAGAATTTAACTATCGGGGAAGAGAGTCTCGGTCGTATATTGGAATTATTATTATGTCAAGCGCAAAATTGAAGGGTTGGGAGCAATAGTGAGACTCCCCGAGAGACTCTCACGTCCTTCTGAGAAACGTTATGCTAAAAATGAGGAAGTTGTGGAACTGTATAACTTCCTATGTTATTTCGCGCAGGTGTATTATATGTTGCTTATCGTATTCATTCGGTGTTTGATTACCGGGGCGTAGATTTGTACTAAGTATTACTTATACGCAACTAAAAGAGCAAATTTAGCACATTATATATTTACCCTCATTCAGTAAGAAAGTTTAAAATGTTTGGAATTTATTCATAACAGAATTTGCCCCAGCGAAATATACAAGTGACTGCGAATAACAAAAATTTGAGAGAGAGAGAGAGAGAAATATTTCCGAAACACGCAGCGCACACGCAACGGTCTATGTTCTGCAAATTCAATCGTCGTTAAATTATACCTTTCGATGTCGGGGTCCGTCGTAGCTAATGAAAATAAGAGTTATAAGTAACGAGGGAGAAGATAAAGAGGCCGGAGCACCCCGAAGGCCGGGACGTACAAGCTGGGAGAAGTGAAGAAAAACAAAGCAAAAATTCGTCTAAATCGTCGGGAGACCCTCGGCAAAGAAAAAGAGTTCTGAATATATGGGCCAATAATAAGGCAATAAATCACGAGAAGAGAAGTCTACAAGATCATGAATTTTAAAGATTAAGAGTCTTGTAGTATACGCATACCCGTAGATAACACACATGAACATATATGTAGTTTTTTGAATGTTAACAAATACATAAATAAACGGTGTTCTCCAAGATCGTTAACATTATCGTAATTAATGTAATGTTAGAAAACAGAGTTTTCTAACAATATTATTCTCAGGAAATTTCACCCTGTTATCTTTTATTTTGTCGAGAAGTTGTCGTTAAAGTAACGTTAAAATTGTCCGCTTTCCACAGTTATGACTTACAGTTACCTACCTACGTATATATTGTACGGAATCCAGATCACCGATTCTCATCTGGCCCGCCTGCTGCTGCGTTAAATTGCCGATCTTGGTATAAACCTCATCGCGGAAATGACGGTAACGGTCTCGTACGAACATAAATTGCAAAATGCTCTTGGCGTCAAACGCGCGAACAACATTTGTGTTTCTCACAACGTAGTGATCAATATTGTTGTAACACTTACGTTTAATATACACAAACAAGAATGTGAGAATAATTTTTCTAATTTGAAAAAAATCTTGAAAGTTTTATTTTTTAATATATATGTATTTAAAAAATATTGCGGAAATACGTGTTAATTTTTTGCGATAACTTCTCGCACTTGCTTGCATAGAATTATAAAAGATAAGATGTAAAACTAGTTTGAAGTCTGCTAAATAAAACCAAAACATGCGTATGTTTTTGCGATAAATAATTTATAATATATGTAATGAGAGTCTTGATCATTGGTTAATTAATTTAATAGGATCGCTCGCGTCGCATTGCGGAACTTGGTGCGCTCGCTAATGCACATATGTGATTTCAGTCGGCGCTCACGCGTAACATAGGATCACGCATGTTTAGCTCATATCTATCTAGCGTCGGCAATTTTGCGACGGATTATCATGTATCAAGGAGGAAAAGCTGATGTGTGCCTCGCCCATATTATTTATATTTTCACGTTCTATCGCGCAGGAATTCAGACCAGGAAGCTCTCGCGGAGCATCTAGGAAGTCGCCTCGAGAGGATCGCCGTTACAGCGGACTCCGCAGCTAAACGGTCATCCGCTCTCGGTGCAAAACGACATGTTTTTCAACATCGTAATGCTGAATGCCGCTCGTCCGCCGCTCGTAATCAGTGAATTCGAATATCATCGTTCAATCCTCCCGCTCGCGTATATCGTTTAGTCTTCCGCGCAACTTACAATTTAATTAATCGCTCACCGATTATCGTTTATGTAAATAAGTCTAATCTACCTTTTTCAATCTAACCGGGATAAGTGAACTCAGATATATTATCATTCATTTTTTTTTTTTTTTTACGATACTTGATCCTTACAAGCAATTTAGAATGATTTTTCAATCCGGTTTTCGCAAGTTGTATCAATGAAAAAAGGAGGAGTTGTATATCTTAACGCTAGCTGCACACATTGAGAATCACTTCTTTTACAAGTCTACATCCTTTATTAATTAAGAAACAGAGTGCTACGTTTTTCTCTAATTACTTTTTTATTCTCCTTTATTTTACTCTTCATTATTTCATAAATAATCCTACGGAGTTCCGTTTCAGTCAGAAACATTTAACTTGAGCGCACGCGCGCGCGCGGAACGATCTTTCTAAAGGGATATAAAGAACAAGGTCGTATCAAAAGCAACCTGTGGAATCGCCATGTGAAGCAGGAAGAGCGGGTAGTAAATGTATCTCGCGAACGATAATCGGCACAAAACCACTGCCGAACATGTTCATGAGAATTCACGGTGGATCAAGGAAGCGATAAAACTCGAATGCGCCATTCTCATGTCTGTTATCGGCGATGATGTGTGGCGATCTGTCATTAACCGGGAATCGTTCGATTTAAAAGCGATAAAATCCGTGCGCGAATAATCAAAGAGAGCGAAACCGACGTACTTTACACATTGCCCATTCGCCGCGACGACGACGCGCGAATAGCAGTTCTCGTTGAATCGTTCGAGTTTCCGCCGATCGAAGATTCCGCCGTATTTCGCGGGCGTTATCTTCCGCGAGTTTCGACATCTCGCGATCTCGCGCGTCGCGTTAAATTGGCGTCCCGCAGCGAAGATATCATTCGGGATAAGAATATCAACTCGCGCGCGCGCGCAAGAGTCCCGGAGGAGACTCTTCTCTTGATCCTCTGCTTTAGAACCGGTAGAATAACAAGACTCGCGGACGTTACCACTGAAATCGTGACTAGCGGTTTTTGCTTCTTCGGCGGAAGACCAAAATGGGCGCCGCCGCTGCCACGCCATATCGATGATGCTGCTAATTGGAGTGGATTGAGTCGAGCGGTTTTTATCCCGGGGCTATACCCTTTCAGAAAGCGTTTCCAAAACCGCTCTCGTTGCTTTAAAAATCGAGTCAATTCGATTGAATTACTCGCGAATTGCTTTTTGCGCCACGACACTCGATGAGTGTCCGGGCTCCGGTGCCGAAAGTTTTTCAGTCAGTGAGATGTGCGAGCGAAACTTTTAATTAAACTTGACGGCTGAATGCTACCGTAACGGAAGCGTCACGTCGTGGCAAGACCTCCAGCATTCATTTGTCAGCTGTCTATTATTAACGCGCCTGGCGCGCTGCTCGCGGAATTATACTAATTCTCTCGGGCGCTAAGACGAACGCGCTGAGATTTTGCAATAGCGACTTTAACGGTGTGCGTTTTCTTATGAAAGCTCAACAACACAGGAGATTAAATTTTGACTGATACGTCCAAGCGTAATCGAGAGATTAAGAGCAAACGGTCTTGTAATAATTGCACGTTTCAATCAGAGAGAGAGAGAGAGTGTGTGTGTGTGTTAGACGCGCGATATTCTGTTACAAGACCTTAAATAACGTTTCAGAGAATTTTGCAATATTCTTCATCACGTAAATGCATACAGATGTATATTCGACGTCTATCAATCTCCGAGCGCGAAATTCCGACAAAAGAGGCCAAACGGAACAACAACACGCGCGATTGCAGTGCCTTCGATTTGCCGGGAAGTAAAGCGCGAACGGTTGGGACCTCCCAACGGTTGGGCTCACGCCGGAGAGTGTAACGGTCTTCGAATGCAACGGCGAGAATCGAAGACGAGCGGTTACCGTTGCGCGGTCCACAAACTCGGGCCCCCGATATCTCCATGCGCCACGCCGCCGCCCCGGCGCGCGCGGAAAGTCGGCGTGTGCCGTTTCGTGTTTGCTTTCCATTGCTCGTTCCTTTGTCCGTCCGCCTTCGTTACATTAACGTCGTGACCGCGCACGAGAGCGCCTAATGATCTGAATATGGTTCGTGCGACGCGCCGCTCATCATTCGTATGGCGAAGTACATCATTCGTCTGAATAACAGAGGCACGTCAGAGAGGTCACATAACAGAATTTCCATCATGTCAAAGACACCGTCCATAATTCGAGATGTGCATACAACAACTTGTTAATTGGGTTAGAGAGTCGAACGGTAACCGTGAAAGCACGAGACAAAAAAAAATTGCTTTTCTCTCTATCTTCGCGGTTTCGCAAAATAAAAGATCTTGAGTGTGTGCGCACACTGTCGCATACAGTAATTCGTCCTACCAGTTGATGATCGTTTCACGAGTTGTACAACGCGCACACGCACGTGACACATTTGCCGCGCGTTTACGCGGCTCGGCGCATCCTGCTCCTTGCCGGATGCTGCTTCGTTACGTATGTGTGTCAAACCGCGAATGTGTCTGGGTTACGCGCGTATGGCTCACTGGCAAGAGAGATGAGATAGGAAACCGATTTGATGAGGAGACCGTCTTCGAGTGAGCGAATCAAGTCAATTCGGATATACATATATGTTCCCTCTTTCTCGGTTGTAAAGATACCGTTGGCTGTGCCAGAAATTCCGGGAAAACGATATTTCTCAGCCTCCGCAGATGCCAACGTATTATCTCGCGTGGCATCGCCTGTACACTCGATAGCGCTACTTAGCGCAGAGAAAGAGAGAGAAAGAGAGAGACCTTAAAGCCGTTAACTCGCACGACGTCGAAAATGAATGAGCGCGCGAACGAGCAAGTAGCATCCGTTTGTTGAGCAGAAAATGCAGTTACAAGTTTTGTCTTTGTCGGAATATATGCTGCTCTGTCGAGGAGCCTCAAATGCGAAGAGCCAAATTACCGTTCGGCGACTGATATGTAATCAATACGTTATTGCCGTGTTATTTACGACGATATCTCGATTCAACAATTCTCTTCTCTTGCGATATCTGATTACACAATCGAATCCTATATAAATACCGATTAACACCGCTAACCTTAACACACCAACGATCAATATCAATGTGGATATTGGAAAGAGCGCTCATTATCGCGTAACCGACGTCTGACGCGAATCAAGTAGTGTTCTCAACTGGGAACCGTCTGTCGGACTCGATTTGCGAAATCAAACAGCGTTAAATTATTTGGTATCTTCCCAGATGTCTATGCGAGAGAGATAAGCATCTCGCGCGCTCTATTTGCGAAAGGTTTCACCGGTTGTCTCTTGGGATGAGACGTTTCCGCAAGATTGCTCGAATACCAGTGGTCAGGGTGGCACTCAGGAAGACGGACCGACGTTTGCGGTCGATTCGAATACGAATAAGGTTTCAACGAGCGCTCGCGGCGAGCGGAATCGTCTTTGTCACCGTCCAACTCGACCGTAATTTATTCGCACAATCCAGCTGCTCGCCTTCATCTTCCGCATTCATTTTCCCCCCCTCTCTCTCTCTCTTTCTTTCTCTCTTGTCCGAGAATGAGACAAGAAGAATAGCAAATATCACTTTGTTAGATGTCTCGGGATCCATCATTAAACGAAATTCTTGTCGCGATGGGCAACAAATCCTCCAAGGGGAGGATGACTAGTTTTCATCGCTCGCTCGCGCGAACGACTCGCACGTCGCGATTCGAGATGTGAAAAAAGATTCTGCGGTTGTAGACACCGCTAGCGCACAGCCGTGTAAATGTGTGGGCAGTCATTCGGCTGGAAACGCGGTACTCCTCGAGGAGATTGTCGTCTAACCAGGTCAAAGACATTGAATATAAATAATGTCGATAACCCCCCCGGCGTGCGTGTAATAATATTCTCGGACAGGTCATACCACTTTTTTTTCAGTGATATCGATCCGCGTATCAGTTACATATCTTCATCCCTTTACGCATACACGTACAATACATTGCTTTATACAAGTTTGGTTTGTACAATGTCATTTTTTCACGTGTTTACGGATCGATTACCTCGCATAAATCATGTGAGCATCGGAAGTTGTATCGCGCGTTATCTTAAACTATATCAAGACTCTCGATGAGCGAGCGCTGATTTATAGCTTCTGTCACGCTTGTCACGCTGGCGGTTTAATAACATTCTTCTATACGTGCTCTTCATTTATTTTCTCGCGAGACCGCATATGAGTGCGATGCTCGTTTTTTTTTTTTTATTTGGATTGCATTTTGTTTCTTTTTTTTTTGCACAGACCTCTAAAGTCACTCGACCCAAACAACCTATTTAGCGGAACCAGAGAAATACCATTCGCGCTACGTCGTGTACTACGTTTCTGTCGCGCTTCTTATGTGTTTGTGTTGATCATATATCTCCGCCGCCGTCGATGACCCCCTTTCACGCCGCGTGTCCATGCCGCCGTATATACCGTTAATCGATCAATTTGCAAAGCGCACGTTTCGATCGCGCCGTGTAGCCGGTTGACAGGTTCGCTGGTTTTCCAGATTGAACCCGACCTGATCCCGCGCGCGGCGCGCAGGGACCGTTGATTATTATGTGTCCCCGGAGAAGGGAGTTTCGATATTGATGACCCACTGGCACGGTTTATTATCCGCCGCGGAATGAAGAAGCGATTAGTTCCTTCAACGAGTCATCCAAGTGACGTTTCAGCACCGTCTATGAGACACGCAGACCATGTGCATCATCCTTCGTGCGTTTTGCACACGCGCACACACTCGGACGGAGCGACCGGAGATATGGGCAATGGTCACGAAAGAGTTTAAAAATACGCGTAATTTTGTTCGGGAACGGCGATACCTGTAGGCGTGCGAAATAAATTAACATTAGCAGGTAGAACGTTTTTTTTTTTTGCGAGCCGCAAAAAATCAATATTTAACCGACGTTCTTCAACATGTGTTATCCGTTTCCTTTTTCCGACATTTAACGCCAGCGCGTTGAATGCGCGTGTATACAACAACGGGGCGGAACAACGCGTTATTTTTAAACGAGCGGTGGCAATTAGCATTTAAGCGAAAAGCGCATCAGCGAGGAAACACCCAAGATAAAACGAAATCGTTATGGTTCCGTGTGTTAACGAGATAAGCGTGCGTTGCCTTTACGTTTGTAAGCGTGTGTACTCCGCCAGGAAGTGACTCGGAAACGTTTTAGCACTGCATCGGCCGGTTGTCTTCGTCATCTCTCCGGTTCGTTCGCCCTTCACGCGCTCGCACACCTTGCGCGCGATCGCGCGTGCGAGAGCCTTGACCCGACGCATCGCGAATAGAGCGCTCACATGATCCGCGGGCGTTGCGGATTACATGCCGTGTATTGTTGAGAAGCGCATGGGAATTCACTTACGAATTCATTTGTAAGTGCGACGACGGCCGTTACGTGACTCTTTGGAAAACGCGCGAGACCCCGCACGATGTATCATCGCTCGGAGACGGTTGACATATCTGCCTCTCGGGAACGATTGCGAGAACGAACGTGAATGGTCGTTTAAGCCGATTAGGATTAACGGCACAAGATTAACGATTCCGAGTTTGAAATTTTTTTATGGCGATGTGGTGTAACGTTACGGCTAGCGGAGGAGTTTTTACACGTTGCACAATTATTAACGAAAACATAAATGTTTGTGTTGAAAAGTTTCACGGAAAAATTTAATTTTATTTCTTGCCAGTGAAAATCAGATCGAAAACGTCGCGTGTCATGCGCGTATCATTACGCACAATCGAGTATTACATTGAATCGAATTATCAATTCATATATACTTCCGTCGCGGAATTACTTATCCGGGAACCCGCGGCGCGTGATTAGTCCTCCTTCTGCGCATTTTATTATTCCCGATACGTTTTGCGTGCCATTGCGGAGAGTTAATTTCAAGCTACGTTGCTGTCAATGTGATACTTCCTGCCAAGCCAGATAGACGAGCACTTGCATAGAAACGAGTAGTCAATCGAGATACAACCTGTTTGAATGTCGCGTATCTTATAGACACTTTATTCTACGGTTATTGGTTTCCATTGGTCTACCATCTTCGAAGAGAGAGAGAGAGAGAGAAAGAGAGACTTGCATTCTGACGAGAATACACTCGATCCCTTCGTGAGTTTTAAAGAGAAAAAAGAGAAAATAAAATCATCGCATTATAAATCACAACAATCGCGCCGTATAAATAAAAAACGAAAGGAAGGGACGCATATGTAATTTCTCTAACGAGACAGTAAATCTCTTCTTCAAGATACCTATGCGAACGACAAGTAAAACGACGATTTCCTATCGCCAATGGACGATGTCGTCCTTTTAAGTGAGATTGAAATCGTCGAGATCACGCCATCGTTGGAAACACAACTCGAGTTTTTCCCGGCTGGCGAGGGAAGATCGTGCGAGTTCGCGCATGCGGTTATATGTACCTGCGCGCGCGCGTCGAATCGGCCTGTCTGTGCGAGAGCACAGAGAGTGGATTGGAGATGGAACGAGCGCGCGAACTAAACGGAGTCTTGGTCAGGGCCGTTGGCAGCCACGGGGTCAACGGCCAGGCGGCGCCTGCGAGATCTTCCATCGGCCGAACGCGAGATAGTAGGGCAGGTCGTGCCGCAACGACATCGAAGGAAAAGGAAAACCAAAGCGGAGCGGAACGACGACGGGAGACACTTGTGCTCGAAATACGCACTGCGCGAAAAATCATTTACGCGCTCGTTAGATTTCTTGTGGAAGTCATTCAATCGGCAAACTCGATGTGCAGTGTCCTGTCTCCTGAGGCGAGATAAGCGTGCGATTTGTATGTAAAATTTAATCACAATGTCCACACCGTAGATTTTCGAAATTAATTTCGCGTGTTCTTCGCGCTCTGAAATTACTCGCAGCTGCATCATTAATGAGACGCATTTCTGAACATCTGCGTATTCCGATACAAAGACTTTCGGATTATTATTATCCCATATATTTTCCTAAAGACTCGTTGACTATGCGCGAACGTTATTTTATTACGCGATGTTTTTTTTTTATGTTTAACAGCTGATATAAATAAATTTGCTATTAACAATCGCTTTCGAATTTTAAACTCGAGAATAATATTTTTTCCTGCGTGATCGATATCATCAATAAAAAAAAAAACGTAGCTCATAGCTTCGTTAGGTAAACGATACCGGATAGTCGTAAGGTTAAAACATCTTATATGCCATTAAGGCATAAAAAATTCTGCATACATGCATAGATTAAAGATTATCCCATCCTCGTACTCTCTCTTTTGCCTCGCTCGACACCATCTCTCCTAGTAACGAAGTAAAAACTGATTCTCATCATAGTGAGGATAGTTGCGCCCGATCGGAGTGACGTCAATGCGTTGATGGCGAGGAGAAGCGGACTGGTCACGCAGTGGTGAATTGCGCTGAAGATGAAGTACACCGCGCGAGCGGACCTCCCTTTCCTCGTTTAAATTGTCTATTGTCGTAATCTATGTACGCTAATGGGACTTTGATACCGGGTTCTTCACAGCGAAGACGAGCAGTTCCGAGAAATCAGGATATCGTGTCAATGATCTAGCAAAGGAATGCACATCACTCAAGCACAAAGAACGCTCGATGCAACACGACAGAATTGCGCGCGTGAAATTATTCGGAATAGTCAAATGAAACTGAACCGCTGTCCGGAGATAACACGTGAAAAAAACTTGAATATTATAATAACAAATACCGATTTACGTAATATAAAAATATAACTAAAATTAAAATCTATTTATAAAACAAAAGTTAAAAAATTAAATTACTTTTTATTTTTTTATTTTCAATGAGTACTTTTCACATCGAGCAGTGCTGAATTTTACGGTTGGAGAATCACTTAGATTCTAAATTATATAAGAAAAGCGTGCGCTGTGAGAAGACTCATTAGTAGACCGGTAATTATCACCCTAATAACAGTTTTAAATCAGTAATTTATCTAGAGTTTGGCGATAACCTGCCAGCAAAAAACGTGAGAAGTAGTGCGGAATCAAAATTATTACGCGTAACACGAATTGTTGGAAAATGTCTAGTTACTTTCATCTTTTCTAAAGATTAATCAGGATCATGCAACTTGCAATGGACGCTCCACATTTGCATAATTAAAACGCGCACTTTTTAATGTAGTTGGGAACATGTAAAGTTGCATAATAATGAAACTGCAAATTATATAATTATATATGTATAATAAGTTCATCGCTCTCTATAGATTGAATACAATGTGACAGTACAATTTTAAAATTTGCCTAATAAAATTATTATCTGTGTATTTTGTTACATTGTTCACATATTTTATAAATCTGTTCATGATTTTAATAAAATAAACAAATAAATGTATAAAGAATAAATTAGATGAAAAATTAACAATAAAAAAGTTTACGATTTTTCTTTCACGAAAAAAAACTTACTTATTGTACGAATGTAACATAAACTTTTGCATAATTTATCGAAAACGTAAATAAAAAACAGAAATTCTCTATTCAACTCTGTTAAAAATCTCTAAATCTACCATCAACACATTCATATACATTTATTAATTTAATTATTTAAATTTATTAAACAAACAATAGAAAAAGCTTCACTATGTATTATTTTTTAGGAACAAATGATTTATAAATTTCGCAGAAGAGTCTCTCTACAGCGCGGAAAACATCAAGAGATTGCTACGCTTGCCTGGCATTGAACTCTCCGGATCGAGAACTACTTCGGCATCGAAGTACATCTGGCAATAATTTCTCAGCAATTGCTTAGCAGATTATTACAAGAAACTCAAATAGTTCTCAGTTTATTATTGTAATTCCTAATATTTATTATCATTTACTACTTATTTTTATATTTTTTATCGATCATATAAAAATATCAGAACGTTCATTTTGTACACATAAGTTCTTAATATAACTTTTATATATTTTTCGATTCTTACACGTTTTATTGCAATATTACAGACACCGAATGCAGACAAATCTAATTTTAGTTATTCCTGACTCATAAGGGAGGTCGATGGACTGACGACACGTACGAAAGGTACCAGCATGAGTATTCGGTACACGTAGGTCGAATATGCGAAATTGGACGCTTATCTCGCGAAACCTCGCAATTCCCATTGAAGAGAGAACTTCGTACGCGTGCGCTTTTTACACGCGAACAAGGGGTGTGTAGTACCCACCAACTTTCTCGCAGATTGACGGGATGATTTTAAAAATTATTGACAGATGTTGAATAAATTATGGGTAAAGCTCAGCATAGAAATTGCTGCATCAAAGTCCCTGTTATGAGCGTCCATTTTCTCGCGTTCAGCTAAGAATAATCTCTTCGACCTTGACAGGGCTATTCCGTTCGCGGCATCGAGTTCTCCTTCTCTCTTTCTCTCTCGCATTCGTTACGCGAATGCAAGGTTAATCCATGAACGCGAAGCAAATCAACGTCATGAACGAGACCGTAGATCGAACAGCGCGTGTGCGTCACACACCGCTTAAGAGAAATGAGTTTCGTTTTCGCGCCCTCAACTGCCAGCCTGCCGCGCACTCGTCTCGCATTTTAAAGAAACCGTGCCTTCGCGGCCACGTAACAATAACGGCTTTGAAACATCGTGGCTACAATGTACAACCATGTTTTTAAAATAGAAATCTGCATACGTGCATATTTTTGTTTTTTCTTGACATATAAAAATATTTGACATAAAAATTAAAAAAAACATAACATATCGTTAAATCATTAAAAAGAGAATTCGAACTTGGTGGTGTTTGTTACAGATGTAGTAAACTCCAAGACAGAATACACACATATCGAGGAAGAGAGTTCAAGTTTAATCACTTCATCCTTGGGAGATCTTTTCTCTTGAGATATGGCTTGTGTATTTTGCAACATCCGCGTGCTATTACCGTGCAGTTGCTCAACAGTTACGGCCCTGACTTTGAACCGAGCTCTCACCGTGGGAATGGCGGCCGCAAGAAATACTGATCCGCGAGAAACTTTTTATTTTACTCGGGCGCGATATACATTGTCCTCCTCGCAACAAGAACGAATTTATTTTGAAAATATTAACAGAACGTTTGTGACGTTCGTTTGTGAGAACGCAAATTGTAATGATTATTTTATCGTCTTTCAAAGCACTGGCGAAAATTAGCCTCACTACTGTTATATCGGTACTTCGTACTGCGCAATATGAGGTCTCGATCGGCTCAACGAGCATTCACCTGCGTGAAGGCACTGCCGAGGAGGACCTTTGCCGTGAACTTCTGCACGTTTCTCTCCACGTGCTATCACTTCTCGATGCATTTCCGCGACTCGATCCGGGATCGTTAAGCAAACTCCGGTTCGCGAGTTTCTCACCTAACGAGCCCGTCCGATCATCGATACTTTTTATCACGCCGAGGTGCCTCCTCGGCCGTGCGCCTTTCGCGCGACAACGAACGAGACACTTTCCGCACAGGAATTGTAACACCAAATTTCCACGTACCTTTTGACTATTCACTGATTTCCGAGTCCTAAGTTTTTACCCTGGTCTTTAATCACTTGACAGTTCCAATCACTGATGTGTAGCTTCTTTCAAAACTTGGTCAAAACTTAAAAAAAAAAAAAAAATAAATAAATAACCGGTTTCGTCTCTCGAACGAGGCGGAGTTATTAGACGTATCGATGAGGAGTTTCTCCGCCAGATAATTTCGACACCGGGCCGATCACACGCGACTCGAACACTCGACTCCGTCCGTGCCCCTCTGATGTAAGAAAAAAAATACGTTCCTGTTAGCTGGACTGTCGGCACGGCTCTGTCTTCGAGGTAGCGCATCCGCCTGACTTTATAAACCGAGTAGGTCGAGTGGTGGTCGTGGCTGCTTGCCGTTCATAACTAGAGAACGATTGGAGAACGCCGTTTAAAGACGACCGCAGATTGGCCGGTAGGATTAGCGGTACCGCTGCTCCATCCTGGGGATCGACTGCCTCTATAGATTCGCGATGTTTCCGCGCGTCTTTCTCTCTTTTCTCCTTCTCTCTTCTTACGACCCGGCTAGTTACTCGGCGTAATTAGGGAATAGTGACATTTTACCGTTCCTTTCCTCTCTTTCTGTCGTGTTTTGAGTTCGTTCTTCTCGATCGCATTATCGACGTGTGAGTTCTATGGCTGATAAAAAAAAATCTGACATTCCGGTTGACAGCTGGATGAACTAAAAAGTTACGCGCGCGAGATTACTAAAGAAATTTATTACTTTAGAACTCGACTTTTAACTTTTATCAGGTTCATGCAGAGTATATACATTTCTCTTTTCAAAAACATTTTCAAAAATTACAAATACTGTACGCAATAAAGTAACAGATTAATTAAGCACTTCGCGATGATTCATAGATTATTTTGCAATCGCAAAGTAATAATATGAGATGACATTTAAAATTAAAGATAATTATATTATATTTATATTTTATTTGGTTTTACTTCGCTTTCAAGTAGAATGATAAACATGTTTGCTTTGTTTTTTTTAAATTAAAGTTGGAGCAGCCCGCAGCTGTTAAATTCTTGATGCAACGACCACTGAACACGCGACAAAGTCAAACTTTTGAAAAACACAAACGTAACGTGACTACTGAATACCGATGTGCCATTTGATGTTAGCTCATATGATTATTATACTAATAATAATATTTAACGTTTGTTAATAACAACTGCTAGCTATTATATTACGGTATATAGCAGTCGCGCACAGTCTCCGCAAAAAACGATCCGCATTAAAATAAACCGAACGCTAAATAAACGTAAATACGTTCGACAATT
Source organism: Pseudomyrmex flavicornis (assembly GCA_014825475.1). Classification (NCBI taxonomy): domain Eukaryota; kingdom Metazoa; phylum Arthropoda; class Insecta; order Hymenoptera; family Formicidae; genus Pseudomyrmex; species Pseudomyrmex flavicornis. The sequence goes on along the minus strand of QVNW01000420.1, from coordinate 26,189 downwards.
CATCGTCGGGAACGTGTAATTTGCGTGCGAGTTAAAGCGGCAGCTCGCGCGCGGTTGAACGATAGAACCAATTTAGCGGACAAATTTTTTCGCGAGACATCGCGAAAGAAGCAAACAGCAGTCGTAACTTCGGCATCTGTGCGGCACCGTAAACATAATGGGGCTCGCGGATCGTTGGTCCGTGAAACTTATTCAGAGACTCGCGCGAGAGTCGATAGAATCGCGATGGAATGCCAACAAACGACCGAAATATTCATCTTTTTTTTCTTCCGAGCCATGAAAAAGAGAGAGAGAGAAAGAGAGAAAGAGAAAGAAAGAGATCGTTACATTATTTTTGCTAATTTAGAAACTTGAAATTATAAAATTTAGCTGTTACTTTTGAAAAATTTGTACATGACTTCCTTATAAAAAAAATAATCTTCAATTTTGTTCTCTTCGGACTTTACACAAAACTATTGTTTTATAATTTTCATGTACCCGCAATAATGTTTATTTGTGCAGACATACAAGATGTTTACATGTTTTTTATTAGCATTCGAGGTCATAATTTTAAACCGTCGATTACTTACGAAAATGTCATTTATTTCGAGAAAAAGAATAGCGCAGTGTTCAAAATTAGCTTGTTCTTCGTTACGAAGTGTCTCGCATATGGCGATTAATGGCAGGACGACCTGAATTTACGAGTTGATGCTGCCGCAGTATATCTGTTTCGCCAGAACGCACAACCCTCCACTCGTTAAGCGTAAGACAAAGGATCAACTTTTGCGAATAAAAGAAAAAGCATCGTGTTACCATCAAAACGAACTTGCTGCTAAAATACGATTATCTTCATGCTCAAAATAACTGTAAAGACTGGTCACTAACCGAGAAGTAGTGTGTTGTTCGCTAATACAGATATAAAATTATACCACGTGTTTCCCTACAATAAATGTTACGATTAAGATTAAACTCGGGGAAAATGTAATTAAATTAAAACCGAGAACGCGCTCGCTTGCTTCCGCAATGAAATTAAAAGTATATATGTATATGAAGTTTAAGCTTCTGTGCAACAAAATTCGCAGAAATCATTTCATTTTCATGATTACGCACGTGTGCGCATACACGTGTGTATATCGCACGATGGTTATTTAAAACATATAACGTCGACTTTAATTGGATAAGCAATTAAGTTACAAAACTCGATCAAGTTAAATACGGTCTTCTTGCAGGTAAGCGATGTGATTTGGAGACGTTGTTTAAAAACTGCCAAGGCAATAAGAGACCCTGTGTGTGTGTGTGTGTACGTATGTGAACAATGTTGCAAACTCGTTACCCCGTTGCCTAGAGTTTATTTTTCTTTTTCTTAGAACGACTCGAGGAGCAAATTTAAGATCCTTGCCTTAATGCCAGTCGTTACATACACGCGAGCATCGTTATCGACTCGCACGGGAATTGTCAAAGGAGGAAAACCTCTGAGGGAAACGTTTCACGAGTTCATCTGTTCATCGGTTTCCACGGGAGGTTTCCACATTCAGCGAGATGCCATTCTAATTGCATTAGTAGGACACAAGACTAATAATACGGATTTTGAAAACCAAGAAATTACGCTGCTTTGCAATTATAAAGCGGATGAAAAAAAAAAAACCTCACTTTTTTTACTCCCTGCGAGAAACGACGTTGGCGCCGAGAGATGAATCCACTTGATCACGGAAGGGAACGTCCTCCACATGAGGCCATGTGAAGTTGGCCAGTCACAGAAGAAGAAAAACAAACACGCGAACTTTTGCGAAAAAGAAGTGAATGGCGCTTTCGTCGAAGAAACAAATTGGGTTACGGCGATGATGAAGAGTGTGAGCCGCAGTCGTGATTTAGCCGAAGGTTACCAAGGTCAGCCAACCTTGAATAGCTACCGTCGTTGATTATTCAACGGGTCTCTGTTCCGCGCTCTATCATTGGCTTCTTCGTTTTTTTTTCTCTCCTTTCTTGGTTTAGACGTCCTCCCTTTTATTTCACCGCGACTCTCTTCTTTCTCTTTCTCCGTCCGTTTATATCTTTTATAATAGCAAACGTTGCGCTGACTCCGTCCAATCATTAGAGACAGGATTCCTTTACGGCTGATCTCTTCCCGGTAGTGATTTTCGTATTACGTTCCTTTTCTCTTTTTCCCCGGATATTTCAACCTCTGGCTCTCTTTGACAAGTATTGCGACAGTTCAACAAAAATCGAAACACACTTTGATCAAAGTGGAGAGATGTTATCAAACGAAGCAATTTGTACATCTGATGAGAGATTTTGTCGGTAAATGTTGAAAATGCAAAGATCAACTGTAAATGCAATCAAACGTTGTTGCAAGAGCAAAAAGTTAATTGGAGTTCAATATGGAAATCGAAAGTTGAGCAAAATTCAAAGATTTTCCTTGGAAACATAAATCAACGTCTCGACAGGGTACAGCTAAACGAATGCGCATTCTACGACAAGTTACACGGTCGCCGCCAACGTGAGCATCGACCATGAAGAGAACCGTAGTACGCGGACAACCGAAATCAGCGACGATGTGGTCAGCTTAAGTGCCTAACTGTAGCGTTTTATGCTCTGTGATCTAACTCGCGTATTAGTATGTGCCGGTGTCCATGTAGTACTACGTAAATGGGCGTTCCTATATATAATAAATCAAAACCGAGGTGCCTAACTGTAGAATTTTACGGTTTGCTAGCTTTGCTCTAAAATAGAGATACGCTCGTTTGTACACCAACGGTTTATTCCAAGGATGTGTTTCCACATTGTTGTGTATGTATGTGTGTGGGTGAAAGTAAGAATAACAAAGAAATTAATCAACAGCTTATTAAATCAAATGGAGAGGGGGAGGAGGCAACGGCGAGAAGCAGCCGCGAATTCGCAATAGCGCATTAACGACTCGAACGAATATCAATAAGTAACGATGTAAAAAAGTCTGAAGAAGAATCGCAATGGTACAACACAGAATGTCGTAAAATACGGTTACTATTTTCGCGAGTTGTAAGTATCGCAACGGTACAGACAAGCACGATGTGTTGTAACACAGTCGTTAACATCGTAATGAACTATTTGTTGTACATATATTTGCTTTGTTTCTTTTTTTTTTTGTTTGGTTTTAAACCATCAAGAAAAGGGCAACAGCAGGACTGTAATTACGTTCTTAAATCTGTTAAAATACCTCTTGTATTTATACGACTGTATATATTTGTGGCATCGGAGGTTCGTGGAAAGTGTGGACGAGACTTGTGGGTCAATTGATACTCTGTGGGAAAAGAGAAGCAGAGAATGTTTTTTTTTTTTTTTTTACGAAGAATACTCTTCAGTGAATTTGTTTTGTTCTCTCGCAGAAACTCCGAGATAATTTGATACATATTCTTCGAGTCTTCGTAACGTGCGCGGAGATTCTCGGTCGAGATGTAATAAAGAAAAAAAAAGCCTATATTAATAGCTCTTTGTACAAATACATCCCGAGCGGTCGCGCGTACAGGGATGCAGATGAGCGCGTTTACCTGCACGCGACCATTATCCCGCGCGAAAGTGTTACGCGCTTTTATTTGAACGAAAGAGATCAGGAACGGTCGTGTTACGTCTTTCTCAAGCGTTTCGCTGCCTCGCCGACGATCGTGTGAAGTTATTCCGACGGAATGATGATCGGGCGAGCCGAGCGTTCTCTAACTGTGGCGTTCGCGGGTTTTACGAGCTTGTGTAGATACGCGCGATCATGTGTGGGCGTGGAAACCACGCCTGGTGGTACACGGCGGTTGTGAAAGAACGTCACGTGTGTGACGGTGGGGTTATTGCGGGGTTAACTGTCTAACTGTGGTGGTCCATCGAGATTTTACGATTGCTTCGTTGCTTTGCCGCATCTCGCGACGTGGCATACTTATTGCATTTTTTTTTTTTTTTGTTTTTCGAATGCGAGGCGACCTCTCACCTCCTCGAAGATATGTGTGCTCGCAGCTTCCCCGGAAGCTTCTCGAAATTTCGGAATAATATCAACAACGTCACGTGCGCGCGCGCAAGTAATTGAAACATACAGTATGTACATATGCCGTTGTGTTATCGTCGTCGCTTGCGTATCGTCGCTGCACGCGCGTTCGCTTCGAGACAAAGCGTCGTTTACGCGTTGTTAGCTTCAGATGTTTAAAGTAAAGGTTCTTCTCTCGCTACGCGCTCCAAAGTAGAGTCGTTAGACATTACGACAAAAAAATTGTAATACTCGCGAAGCGTCACCTTGAGCGGAGGCAGCGTAGCGCGCGAGTGCAACAGCCGATCTCGCCACGCTCGTTAGTCGGATTGGACGTTACGCCATTGTGTTGGCGTACTCCTGGGTTCACATTTGATTCGCTCGATCGTTTGCCGCACGTTGGAACGTTCCGCGTCGAGGAAGCGAGTGTCAGAAGAAAAGACGAAACCCTTCAGTCACGGTTCTGCGATCCGCGAGACGCTTTAATCTTCGAATACTCACGCACTTGAGACGCTCGCTCGCGGGAATGTTTCAGGGAGATTACGCAGAGATGATATCCGAGTTATTATATTCGCAATGCCCATCTAACTGTCGCTGTTGAAAAAAATTCATATTGTTGTTTCTGTGTGATTAAATGTGTGATTAATTTAGATTAATCTTATATAATAAAATATTTATGACCGCACAAATTGTCGACCGTAACAAGGAAGGAAGTTCTCCTTGATACGCTCGTACGTGATATAAAACTAAAAACGGGTTTAAGAGTAATTGAATTTTATCGTAGTTCGCACGCTGCAAACAAACCATCCAATCTAATGAGACGTCAATTTCCCTGATAAGATGTCTGTTAAACAATTCGTTTTATGCCTTCCTGCGCCTTCCCGACTGGTCTATGACGGAATAAACGGGGCACACGCCTTGGGATCATCGGGAGTTTATAGGAGCATGATTAACCACGAGGTTGCCCGGCGATGCGATAAACCCGCTTGGCCTGCTCGAATGGGGGGGGTCCCAACTAATACGATTTATCGCGCGTTGAGAGAGTTCGCGTTTGAAATTGCGCCGAGGCGCATCCCTCCGCATATATTGTTGTCAACAACGCTGTTGTTGCCGGGAGCTTGCGGGAGCAGAGACGCGGAAACGCGATAGTAATTGAATTTATAACGCTTACCCTATGGAGGGTTTTGATTTGTTTTGCGTCTCTCTCGCATCGGGGAGGTCTCTCTCAATTCGCGTGCGACTTTTGCGTCACGTGTGTGCAAACTGGTTTCGCAAACTTGGATCGATACTGCGTGTTATACGCAGTATCTAATTCCGCGCAACACAAATTCCACGAAGCTGGATCGCCCCTGAATCACCGTTGAATGAGACGAAATTAAACGTTCCGTAAGAGGAAGTATATTACAGGAGCAGATGCTCCTCGGAGGTGCGTAATCGGGTAATTGAATACAACATCGCGGTCTGATAACAATCAAATCCCGCTAAGCTGCTACGTTGTACGCGGATTCTCACGCTCGCGTACCCAGCGCGTGCGAACGAGAAGGATGTGAAAGAAGGACGACGCCATTGAGTCGTGTTTCGCGAACAACGCGAGCTACGCGCGAACAATCGAAAGAAAAATCATCGTCGATACGTATGTCACTCCTATCGCTCCGACTTCGGAATATAATTTTTTTGTGTCGCTCGAAGACGATTCGTTCCGCGCCGCGTTGTGCGTCAGAAACTGTTTGTACACGAATGACATGAGCGAACGTTTGCTGAGAAACGATTCTCTCGATTTTCCTTTGTGATTCGAAAATTTATGAAAGGATTTCAGATGTAAAGAGAAATTTTTATTGTAAAAGCGACCTAAATATTTGTAAAATAAACGTGGAGGAAAAAAACGTGAAGTGGTAGAAAAAAAAGTAGACGAGATTCAGTCAGTCGTAAACGCGACCAATCGGATCGAAAATAAAATTGAGTTCGTGTAACAATTAATTTCTCTCTTTCATCCCGGCTTACAAGATTTAGCGCAAGCGGGTCGCATCGGTTCAGCAATTGGCTTGATGTGTCCCAAATACCGTTAAGAAACAAGGACATCTCGCGAAATTACGAACATAAAAGAGAAGCAACGGGAATCTCCCGGTGTGAGGAAGGCGCGAATTGAAAAAAAACTTCCGAAAAAAAATGAGGCTTATCTGTCTCACTTTAATTTGTGTAACGTTACAGACCAGAAAACGAGTTGCGCACTTGTGATTGCAAATGCTATTTTGCGGTTTTGCTTCGCGTATATCGTTACTTACAATTCGCTAAAGAACGAGGAAAGTGTCCGATCGATGAAGGCTGAAATATTACAGATGGAATTCACTTGTACTTTCTGCGAGCAAAATTTCCTGGATCGAAATGTACATCGACCGAACTTCAAAGATGTGATGCAGAAGATAGATATGCGATTGGAAAGTGACTAGACAGGTTCTCTAATCTTCCGAACGGACGTTGCGTCGTTATTGAAAATCAGTTTGTGATAGACAGGTAGATCCGAAGACGACGTTGAATAATAATAGTAATAGTTTCTTGAGAAAGTGAAATGTTAAGGTTATACGAGCGCGTCAGATGAAGATATTACTTCGCTGTGTGAAAAAAAAAGATAAAAATATCAGCTTGGAAATTTCTGTCCTCTGAGATGAAGGGTGACGAAGGTGCGTATTAAAGTAGAAAAAGGGTGTTATGTAATTTACGAAAAAAAAGAGTTATCTCCATCGCGGCCATCGTGTGTTTTGAAAAAAAAAAAAATAATCAAATTCTCTTAAAAAGTTAAAAACAAAAAAACCTGCAACGGAAGTTCCGCGAACGGCGAAAATCAAACACTGACAAATTATTTTCTCCGGCATATTGAATGATATCATCGCATCTGTACATATACTCCCCTCGACTTATCATCACTTCCCTTCGTCCATCATAGAGAAACGTATATACACGAGTCAATAGGAACCGCCGGCAAAAAGAACACAGTCCATTTAGATATTCTCGCCGATTTCCTTTAGCTATTCGTTCCTCACGATTTCTTAGTTTCCTCGCATAAGTTTCCTCCTCCGCCTCGTCCTCCCACACTCACCCCCGTCTGTAATCACTATATTTTAGTTCGTCCGTTCGAGAGGCATCGACTCTCCTCGCGTGCGGCAGCCAATGGGATACGAAGGCGGCTTTCCACTCTTCTGGGTTCAGGGCCGGTCAAGGACTCGCGCCGCGATGTTAGCACAACGCTCGGCATAGCTAACAACAAGCGGCGCGAAGAGAACTCTCGGAAAGAAAGCTTCGCGCGCGCGCGATCAGTTCGATTTCTAACCGACGAGCTCTCGGTACTTGATCTTTGACGAAGGTCGTCACCGGCGATAATTACAGTTGTTACTCATTATTATTCATTATGACGGTAAATTGCCGCGGCAAGAAATGTTGACGGCACTACTGCCGGACGAGTATTCGCGGCGCCACTCCGCGCAGCGAAGAATTTATTGGCACCGAGCCGCCGTGAATCCTGGAAGAATCGTTCGCTGCTGCGATCCCGCAGGTGGATCACTCTGGTTATGGCGGACGCGAGAGCGCTCGACCGGCGCTTAGTTATTACGCCTGTTCGTTGAAGGGAACGAAGGTTCCCGTTTTTGCAGAGAAAGAGGGAGAGGAGGGGGCGACAGTCACGCGGAGAGAAGGCGGCGACCGCGAAGGACGCGGAAGATGAGAAGTCGCTTATTATTTTCTCTCTCCGGGTTTCTCGTTTCGACGAACGAGAGGGTGAACTGACGCTTTTCTCCCTGCGCTCTCGGTTATTTTTCTTCCTCACCGCGCAAATTCGCTTATTCTCGGTTCTTCCACGGTTTGCGTTCCTCGATGTCTACGCGGACGCGATGAAAGAGACTTTGGAGAGCGTCGCTCTTATCTATTTTCATTGCAATTATCTCGCGTTTTGATCTTCTCAACAACTTCCGCTCTGTCCCCGTCGTTCCCACATTTTCTGACGTTAGTAGTCGTTCTATCCTCGCAGCGCCTCGTTGCATGCAATAAACACCGAAGATCGATCCATCGGACGCGGGACGATGACCGTTCAACAAGTTTTCTTCCTCCTCGCCGCGGCGCGAGTCTCCTCACGTTTTAGCATATCCGTTCTTATCTCATCGCATCTGTGAAGTAATATACCCGCGTATATATTGGCGTAATCACTGTGCACCGCGAGAGAGAAACCCGCGGTACATCCCGTGTACTTATCGCATTCTTCACTTCATCCACGTTGAAAATAACCGCGTTTTATAACGAGAATATAAACAATCTTGATTGAACGATCCGCTTGCGGATTACCGCAACTTTCATCCCCGTATCAATTTCGCTTCGTCGCGTGACGCGGACTGAAATTGTTTCCCCACACAATGGCGCATTCGCGCGAGAGAGAGATTAATGTATCACTTCAATTCGTGTTGACGCACGCGAAATTATTCCGTATAATCTCGAACGAGCATTAGAACGGAAATAATCGATTATTTTCCGATCGTTATTCTCTCTCTCTCTCTCTCTCTCTCTCTCTCTCTCTCTCTCTCTCTCGGTAAACGTCTCCGCGCTCGCATCAGAGAGCTGTGTAACATCCGATCGAAGATCATCTCTCTCTCTTTCTCTCTCTCTCTCTCTCCTTCAAAAGTCCTCCTCCGTCCGGCAATTTCATTGCGGATCATCGATGGGATTCGTTATTATCTCCGGCGCTCTCTCTGCCCACGTTTTTCCTCAAGTGCGTATTCGAAGTCATTTGTTATATTATAAATAACCGTCGTCGTGAGATCGCCACGTCGAACTAGACGCGATAATTGCTCCGCATTCCGCGCGATTCGTTGGCACCTGCGGCTCATCACCGCAACTCCGGGGAAGCGTGTGACACGCATTGAGAGAGTGTCTCATATATGAGTACGTAATAACAGGCTCGCGCAAGAACCGACGCGTCTTCCTCCTTCTTTTCCCCCGTCGTTCGCATCGAACCACCTCATTTTCACGCACGGTGTTTCTTTTATCCTCCCGTTTCCTTTCCTCCCTTCACCTTCTCTCGCTCTCGCGCGCGCATCAAACCCTGCTTTTCTCTACGACGGGCCTAAAGGTGATTTCTCACCAAGGTCACGCTGCAGTCTACCGTCCGGAACGAGTCTATTTATAGTTGCGGTAGCAACTTGAGCGTCCGCGGCTGCGGAGAGCGCGGTTTCTATAGCTTCGCGAGAGAGAGAGAGAGAGAGGATCGTTCCGCAGTGTGGCGTGCAACGTATTTTAGTCGATACGGGCGATCAAATGGCGCTACCGTTGCCACGTTGCAGGTAGGTATAAACCGAGCACGAAAATGGCTCTTAAAAGATACGGCACGGCGCCTGTGCTGACATCGGCAAAAGCGATGAGGGCGAAGAATGAGGACGGCGGTTGATGCCGGTGGCGTTTCCTTACGCGTTCTCCCGTGAGTGAGCGCGGAAGTCTCAACGTCAAGTCTTTCCGCGAGAGGAACTCAATTCAAAGGGAGCAGAGAGAACGCGCGCGATATTCCGCCGCCCACCGGCCGTTGTTGCGCGAGTGATGAATGCGAAGTTTCAGCGACTACTTTTCTTCGTCTTACCCGCGCCGGCGGGTTTAACTCAGATTCTATCCTGACGGTTTTTTTTGCGCGCGCACTCAATGGCGCGTTCATTGTCGGTAGCCACGAGGATGGCAGAAGGACTTCCGTTCTAGATGCAGATAGATAGTCCCCGCGCTTTCAACTTGCGGCTTGGTTGGTCGCGCGTTGAGGATACAATAGCCGCACGGGATTGCTATGACTCAGTGACGACGAAAGCGTCTCGCAATCTATTTTATGTCAAATTGAACGATATTGTGAGAAAAGTGTTATACAGCGAGAGCGCACGCGAGATCGAGAAGAAACGGAACTTAGCGGTACGCAACAACCGTTTCACAATTTCGAGAATTGTCGATTAAAAAAAAAAAAAATAACTGACGTTTCAATTCATTTAAGAACCCATCTCAGGAGAATGTAAAATATTTGCGTGGCGTCAAGTGTGTAAAGATCTCAAAGGCAAACTTGTCTCTCTCTCCGAGAGACTTCTCTCAAGGTCCGTGATCCACCTTGCACTCAGATGTGTATGTGTACCTTCGCGACTTCTGACGTTACATAATACGAGTCAAAGCAAACTTCGTCGGCGGTGACGCTGTGCAATTCGCGACGCGTGCACACGAGTGGCGGCTGCCAGGCAGTGAATCGGTTCTCCCGCGAGAGGAGAAGAGCTTTTCTCTTCCGCGCGCCCGTTTTACGGCTCCAGTCGTCAGCGGGCGACCGACAGCGGTGGACAGCGCGGTTGAAAGAGAATCGCGCGCAGAAGCTTCTTTCTCCCTCACGGCGGCGAAGCCGATTCATTGCTTCGGCAGCGCATACTTCAGTAAAATGTCGCGCGGCATGTCGTAAGAGCGCTTCTGGGTGGAACGCGCGCAATAGCTTTGTTGCGCTCTATCTCGGGCCCGGAAGCCCCCCGGTATGCGCTCTCCACTTCATCGGCTACGCTTATGCACACCGCTCTTCTCGCTTCGCTAAAGGAAACGCTCGTTTGTAACGTCCTCCGATTTCCGAGAGGAGAGCGCGCGCGATATACCCTGTCGGGGCTGCGCTTGCCATCGGCTGACAAATGTGCGAACTTTAACTATCTGTTTCGCGCACTCTTTCTCTTTCTCTTTCTCTCTCTCTCTCTCTCGCGCGCATTCCCGTGTAACTGCCTCGCGAATTACGGCCTTTGTAAATTACGCGCTTTGATAAATGAAAATGCAACGCGTCGCCTCGTGGATAAAAAGTTCTACGCCGCGCTTTTTTTTTTTTTCCTCCGCGCCTGCAGCAACACGCGCGCACTTCAATAATATATAAGCCAGCGTGATCGCGATATATTTATTTCGTTTTAATTATGTTGTGCGCACCTTCGTTTCTTCCTTCCTTCCCGAGACGTTATCGCTGCCAACCGGTGGCACGGCATTCTCTCCCGCTTTTGGTTCAATTTCTTCTTTTCATCCACGCCCTTTTCGTTCGTGAACTAACTACGCAATCTACTTGTCGGAAGATACGTATCTATTAAAAGCATAATTTGTAGCGATACATCATCTAATTAACCCTTCAATATTAGCGATCGTTAATATTTCATTCTCGAGTTTATCGCCAGATACAGATGTTTAATTGAATTAAGCGATTTATATATAAAGCCCTGCTTATTATTTATTTGAGATATTTGTGTCTTTTCAACAAATTATTGAAGAACACGACGCGTCACACCGGGGACGTGTCGTTTTACTTATTCGCGCTCGCTATCGTTTTGAATTTCACATTTCCATCAGTCAGCCTCGGTTTCACCAACGCTAACAATCCCGGTTATTCTTGACGATCGCTCGCGACGAGGATGCGGTTGCAAGTTGGCAGCTCTCTTGTCACGGTAGACCGCAGAGACCACTGTTTCTCCTCTCCGCACGAAATCCGTTTAATCGATTTCCGGACGATGACACGCGTCGGGACGAACGGCGCAGAAGTACGTTTTATAAAGACGCAAAACATGTACTTCGAACAGCTTTTTGCGAACAGCAGCTTTTGCTGCGTGAAAGCAACAGGAAGCGAGAGAAGATAAATGTGCGCGCCTTCTTCTGTTCGCCACCGACGCGTCGTTACTGGACCTTGACGTTCTTTACGTTGCGCATAAACGTCTCTTCTTTTGCAATAAACAAAAAACAAAAATACAGATTCACGTAGAATACAAATTTACTTCTTGTTCGGCGTTCTCGAAAAAACATAAAAATATTCTCTAGTGTTTTTATATTCGTGATTGCGAAAATTGAAATCTCGGCATTAAGCTTCGAGACAAAAAAAAAAAAAAAAAGAGATCGTAGCGCTAGAGCGACCACCTCGCAATAAACGCGAGGATCGTAAAAGAAGAAGGAAATTTAAAATGATTCATGAGACCACGGGAATAATCCCGTAGAGATTGGAAAAGTGATATATCGTGAGAAGTAAATTCTCAATGAGTTGTTGCGAAGAGTAAGCATTTATAATGTCATAGAGAGAGAGAAAGAGAGAGAAGATTCTCGCCTTAAGAAAAAATAAACAACAAATATTGGATTCCTGCGCGTCTCGTAAAAAGGGACACGATAATAATAAATTTAATTAGCAGACTCGCGCGGTGGATGTCCGTCTGAGAGAGATAAGCGCGTAACAAGGGCGGAATTTTATTTATACATCTCGAGAATGCGCGATCGACAGCACGAAACTCGTCTAAGTATCGTAAAAACGATCCGACAATAGGTGCTTCACCTTTGCACTCGCTTTTCCTTTTCTTCCTCTTCGAAGCTTCCTTCTCGATACCTTGTATCGCGCACGGTAGCTTCTTAGTAGTCGTCCGGCAATTAGCGGTCGTGAGACGCGCGAGTATCAGGTTTATCGAATCACTTATCGCCCTCACGCGGTTATCTCGCGCGGCTACCGTTCTTTTCTACGTTCTTCTCGCACACAGTATACGGCGCGCATTCTATTTTCATTCCTAGAAGACCTCGGTTTCTGGCCCTCCCTAGAAGAAGATTGCTTCTCCATCACCACATTCTCCCTTCATTAGCCTCAGCGAAAACGAACAGAAAAGTAGAGGAACTATCTTCATAAATCTCCCGGGGGATATCAGCTATATAATTGTTTCTTGCGAAGAAAGTTATAGCGACCATTTCTAATGATGAGTGATGAGACGTAATTCAGCAACAATGTTTCAAGCTGAACATACGGAGGAACACATATGGAGAAACAAGCTTCAGGTGTGCAATTTAAATTCTACGTGAATGTAATTATTCGCTTAAAAATCTATTACGATCAGTTTGTCGGAGTTTGTTTTATTTAATTAGTTTTTATTTTGTTATCGTCAGATTACTTCTTTCAAATAAACGTGTGAATATTTACATGTAGATAAAATTTCAAAGATTCTTGAAACTACAGACGATCTTGTTTCACACAAACCGTAAAATAATTGCGACTGAAGTGGCGATAAAAAAAGCTTTATTAACTATTTCATGTCTTCTAAAGCGTTCTTCCAAAGCTATTAATTTTTCCCTTATTTCTTCCGCTCGTTACACACAGATTGATCTTCGCACTGAGACCAAGGTCGAGGAAAACGGCCTGTGTAAAAAAAAAAGTCAAACTAACGAAGGTGCTTGCCTGACTGTCCTATCAATCCTGTCTCGTGTTCTTCTCGAGTTGTTAATTCTTCTTGTCTCATTTCTCCCGTCGGGATGTCAACTAAAAAGCGAGTTGAAACGAAATAATTTTGTGCAGCACGCGCGAGCGCGTCATAAATAAGCAACACACTCTCTCTCGCTGTCGGGGAGAATCATGGAGTACGTAGGTCGACACAAGAGAAAGATGTAACAAAATAATGAGATGGAAAAAAACCGCTGCGCGTTATAATTTTCCCGAGAGAAATATATACGGGGAACAGGCTTTTGCGAAATTTTGCTCGATATTGTCGAGACAGCGGACGTATTTCAAAAAAATACACGCGTGGAAAAACGTGTTTGTTCGCTAGACTACTAATTTCGCAGCCTCGTTGTGCCGTCCGTCCCGGCTCTTCAGTCGTTAATTTCTGCGCTCTCGCTTCGCCTTCCCATTCTCTTTCTTTCCCTTTTGTGAAGAAGCGGGGGAGAGAGAAATACGCGCACGTGTTTCCACCCGCATCTTCTCTCCGCGACAATCGATCTTATTTTCTGTAAAACTTTCCTTGTCCTTAAATTGGAACGACATGCCTCGGCGGTGTCTTCTAGTCGACGAGACACACACGCGTGACGAGAATCGCCGATTGTAACGGCGCCCGCGACGTTATCCTCGCTCAGAAAATCCTGAAAATAATTGGCTCGTTTCGGATCATAGCTGCGGAAAGAGACAGCGCGAAGTACGTGACCGCGCCGCTATCCCGATTAAGCGAAAACGTCGTTTTTCACGCTGCATCATTGCACCGAGAGAGGGGTGGGTCATCGGCAGTTAACTCCGCGGACCTCAAGACGTTACCATCGATAGATCGTAATAGACGGATGAGAAAAATCTTGCAGCAAAAAGAACGACTCTTACAACCTCTTTCTCACGAGTAATTACTTTGCACTTCTCTTAGAATTTTTTTATCATCGTCGTGATGTTACCATGTGTTACAGCAGAAAAACACAAACAGCTATTCGAGACCACAGCGAATATGAATCGATGTGATATGTATGCGACGAGAGCAATTGCAATATTATTTTAACAATCTTAATTTTAATTGTTGCAAAATCGCGCGTCGCAGCTGTCATCTTATCATTAATCGACTCGATTGTTACGTTCAATAAACAGTTAAACGCGACGAGCAGCACGGAATGATTGAGCACGAGATAGTGCGTATTCTCAGTTAATGTAACATCACAGCAATTCGCGGCTGTCGAATGATTTCCACTGACAGCGGACTATTAATACCGAAGATAGATAGCGATACTTGCAACCACGCGCTCGCCCGTGCATAGTTCGAAAGGATTTGTTTTTTTTTTTTTTTTTCTAAAGTTCTTCGACCACCGCGATGTAGCAATAGCGGATGGGAACTCGCTGGGTGGTCAATGTCCGGGCGCCTACCACGTCATACTAGTCGAAGCGGAATCAAGTTAAAGACCTACACGCGGAAAAACAGGAGCACCGGAAGAAAAACGACGTACTCTTTTGCGCGTCAACCGTACGGTATCTCGGCGGGAGCACGGCGGATATTAAAGACAAAGGATATATGAGCGCGGGTTTTTGCACGTGTGCACGTTAGGTGTGTGTGTGTGTGTGTGCGCGCACACAGAAAGCCGTTGGTTATCTAAGGAAAACGTACAAACAGAGAATGCGGTTGCGAAATATAAGATTAATTACAGTCAAAATATGATAACGATTTTTTAGCGACACGTGTGCTGTGAAATCTATTATGAGAAAATGGAAAATTATGTCTGGATCGTCGAAGAAGAGTAGCTAACGGAATGGAAGAACAGGAAGATGAAGCGAAGGGAGGAGACAAAACGCAGAAGAAATAGAAGTTCGGAAGGACGGGCGATGAAAGAGAAAGAAGAAAAAGAAGGAAAATTCCTTTCTCGCGATGGAATGAGGAAATTATTACGAGGAGGAGGAAGCGACAGCCGGAGTCTCGGATGTCACCAGCGGCTGGTCCACGTCAGGCGTATCGCAAACGGGACGACACGCTTCGTGGATGTTGCACGCGCGGTCGAGGTTAAATCCGAGAGAGAGAGAGAGGAACACTCGCCGCGAACCAACCGCACACGAAGTTTCGCACATCCGCGCGCTCTTCTCGGCACGCATGTATTTAGATTAGAACTTATGTACGCGCATGATGCTGGAGAGGTTACCGACCTTTTCCGCGATGCGCTAAGTAAAATCCCGCGCGCGCGTCAGCAGACAAGAGGGAGGAAAAAAACGAGATCGTCAAGACAATTAAACCTGCGCGCGTTCTACGCAATTTTCTCTCGAGATTCGATAGCGAATGTGAGAAGCAACAAATCAATGTAATGCTTAATGAAAATTGTGAAAGATACACATCTTTCAACTCAGTCGACTCTCTCGCTCTCTTTTTATCTCCTTCTTTCCCTCTCAATATGTGTTGGAGAAATTCACATAAAATAATTGGCCGATGACTTGTGTGAAAATTTATTTTTTAATGCAAGATTGTCTCAAGACAAATATGAGATTCGCTGCATTCCGTTACGCGTTTCTTATCGAAGATTTAAATTTAAATACAAAACTCACTCGTGACACATCGTTTTCTATCGCTCACAACAGAATTATCGTAATTATCATCTGTTAATTATCTGCAACGGCAGATCCGAAATTCATTAAATTAATCAATTTTACCAGCGACGTGTAATCGACAATACAATCGTCCTTTACAACGCGGCTCCCACATCGGCTTCCTTCGTCTTCGAAGTTCGTTCAAACGTTGAGTTGTTAGACGAGACTTCGAAGCAGGCTTTGCATGGAAGTATTAAAACATTTTTCTTGAATATCAAAATAGTCGATGCTTTGAAGTTTTCTCTTTTCGCTTTTCTTCGCGAATTTGTACACAGAAACAAGAGGAAAGTACATAAAGTCTTGAGGTCCGATCAAGAGACACGTTCGCGGGATGAAAAATAACTCGCACAAAAATTGTTTGGCTTCGCCGTGTGAATGTACTCGCAAGTGAACATTTTAGTACTTCGATACTTGTGAATATGCGGCTCTTTGCGCGGACTTTCTGTTCAGCACGCGCTGCGAAAACCACTTGACTAAGTACAGCCGGGGTTGGTCGGACTCTGACTCGGGCATATCCACGCAGCGCGCGCGCCGGTCGAGAGGTCGAGGCTCGTTAAGTCGGCAATGTAATCTACGACATTACGACGTCTAATCGTCTCTAATGCGCTGCGTCGTTCCTCGTGTCCGCGGTTGGAACACGGAAGGCGTAGAATACCCCGAAGGGATATTCCGAAGTCTCAAAAAAGATTGAAAACCTAGGCGGAGGAGGCTTTCGCGACGAATGACGCGATTCGCGGAATTCTACTCGATGAGCGCCGAGGCGGCGTGGTATCGGCTCTCTGTGGGAAACTGTAAATGAACTGGAAAGAAGACTCTCTCTCTCTCACAGTTAGGGCTAATACGCGCCGGAGTACTGTCCGAGCTACGTACGCCGCTAATGGATAGACTATGTCGATCAACTATCCAAAGATGAGGTCAAGTTCAGTCGCGGCTCTGGGAGAAAAATCTTGATTCCATCAATCTCTGATTTTAAGACTTTATCTTGAAAATATTATGATACTTATAATTATGCAAGTGTAATTGACAAATAACGTCTAGGTTTGACGTCTTATTACGATTAAGTAAAAAGTGAGAATTTATTGTGGCTTATATGAGCGGTTAGATTTAAAGTGATTTGCACAGTCTGACGTTTCCCACGTAATAATAATTTGACGATAAATGTGAATACATATTTCTTACTTAAAGAAGGTTCAGAAGAGATTTGACAGAAGAGAAATGTCTATTAATTTCTCGAAACGTTAACTTCGAATTATTGACTCATTGTCATGTGCGTTATGAGGACTTTGTCAGGATCGTAAACTCTTTAATGCAGTACAGTTACGATACCGGCTCGGTGTATCATAACTGTACACGTGATTGGAGATACACGATTGTGGAGATTGGACACGGGTTTTGCCAGACCCGGGCGTGTTACTCCGCTTCGCCGTATTTTGCGATCGTCTCACGTTGCAGAAGAAGAAGAGAAACGAGGAACGCTTTTCCCGCATTCGACGCAAGCCATTTAACGTTGAAACAAGTCGAACGGAGCCCCGGTTACAAATTACGCGGATATTCTCCGGTAACTCGACCTTTACGACGCGGCACGTACATAAAGCAAATTCTTGGATTCGATAAAATAAAAACCAAGAGATCTCGTGCTGTAAATCTCCATCGTGTGGTAAACGTTCGATTACTTTTACAAGTTATTAAAGTATGAAGTAGCGTTGCGCTGTCAAGGATAAATGACAGAATGGCGAACCAGGAATCAGCGCGCGGGTCTCCGAGAAGTCGCACTGGTGCCACTGCCGCGTAGCCCAGTCACAGGCCGCTTCAAGGTCGTCCAAGGTCGTTCCCGACAAACAGGGTCCTTGGACTCGAGAAACGCTCGTAACAAACTGGTCCTCTCTTCTCCGACCTTCGATGCGGCCTGTTGAAAAGAAGGCAAACCGAGGAGCGGATGTGTTGCAGAAAACGCGAGCTCTGCATTATTATTTTGCTTTATCTCTCTTCCTCCTCTTGACCGCCAGTCGCGCCGCGCGACTGCCTACCTTCTGGGCGTACGTCCTGGTCATATCCTTTTTATTCTGCAACAAATAGGAGCGCGGGGCGCAACTGGCGATAAAATCGAAGGACTGCGCTCAATTTGTTTCTTTGTCGCTCCGCCCCGACGCGTTATTTTTCCTCGGTTTCTCTCCGAGTTCTTCACGCGATTCATCTTGTTTCCGGCCGTCTTCTCCGATGTTTTACGACTTTTCTGATCTTCTTTTATTACCTTATAAAAGACCATTAAGCGAATCAACGTAATTCGGATTTTTTCGATCTAGCAGCTCTTTTTAGCAACTACATTCAATTATACGCCTGATATCGTAGACGTATTCATCGCAGTTTATCGACTTTTCCTTTTCAACAGACTAACGCGTGTCGCACGCGTTATCCATGCTGCCGGATGATGACTCGCATGTACTCTGCGATCTGCGTTATAATTGTACGCGGCAAATTTGCGCGCTAATTATAACCGCACGAGTTGCCCGAACACTTCTTCCTTCCTCTCCCTCACCCTCTCCTCCCAGATCCTCTCATCGTTTCTTTCTTGCGACCTGCTACGTGCTTTGTCCAGACTTTTTCCCGGGGGTTTCGCGGCCCGATTTTTTCCCCCCGCCCGCTGCGATAACTTCTCCCTCCGGTCTCCTTCTGCTGACTAATAATATAAAACAGCCGATCTTCCGACGTATTGTGCCGAGATACGATTCACGCACGAGCGGGCACCGTAAGCCGTGCAACTCGGAAGGGTGGGATGGAATCTGGTCGGGCGTGTGTCACGGCCGACACGGGATGCATCGGTGCGCACAAGAAGAAGGCGAAGACGAGGCATCGTCGCGCGCGAGAAAATCATTTTGAATTACATACCGGCTGAGGTTGATTCCATCTTTGACGTACGGCGGAGCGTGGAAGATCTCTGTGCGTCGATGCGCACGGTGTCTCGTCTTTCGTATTACGGGAACGCGACGAGCCTCCCGGCCGGCGGCGCAGATTGACCGCGATCGCACGAAGAGATTGCGATAATGAAGTTGCGTTTGTAATTCTCGAAATTACACGGAGCGGCGCTCGTTTACGAATTGCGTCGTCGCGTTTTATACACATTTGCGTATATACCGTTTCTTCTTGGACACGCGCGTACGTACCATCTCGCGGAGCGAGACACTTATCGTGTGCGAGGCACCGTAAAGACGCGTGTAAAAAAGTAAAAAAAAGAGGAAGAAATATCCAAGTAAATTTGCGAGCGAGAAAGGTTGAAAATATTTTCAAAAACGTAAAAAAAAAAAAAAAAGAAAATTATCGCATCGTAAACTCACGCGTACGTCTCTTTGATATCGCGCGAGAGAGTTTTTCAAAAACTTTACGCAGATTATATCCTTTGCAGCGGACATAAAGCGCTTCATCATGCGAAACAAAACGCTTATCTGTACGCAGAAAAAAATTACGAGTCGAGCGACCTGAATGGTGGTTAGATTTACAAGCAAGTCGAAAGAGAAGATAACTATGACAGGCGATTGTTGATCGGGGTTCGTGATCGATCTCGCTCATGGGCTCGATCGATGAACTCGACTTCCTCCCCGCTATAAAACACCTCCACTTGAAAACGACACTTCTCGCGTAATCGACGATTCCTATGTTATTTTCCGAGCAACATAAATCTCCTCACTTCCTCGTATAAATTGCATCGGGATGAAGGGGAGGGAAGAAAGTCAGCCTGAAGTCAGCCGCCGGGAGATTTTGTAATATCAAGACACTTTGCCATCTAATCGTTCACGTTTCAGTATATATAAGCAGTTCCGCGATGTCATCAATTTTCACAGAGACTCCGGAAACGTTGTCAGCGGGACGCTAATTATCCCTGGCGTCATGCGAAAGGAATTGAAACTATGTTATGCTAATTTATAGTAGCAGCGATAGTGTTGACGCGACTATTGATGATTTCACCGTTAGATCCTCGTTGATTTCCTCACGCACACGTACACATACGAGAGAGAATCCTCACGTCTAGAAAGAGATTCTATGTAAGTATTTAAAGCGTTAAAATGCAGATGAGGCTAATCTCTTCATAATAACGATGCGATTACCTCGATACGTTTTACGACTTCCTTCTCGAACAAAAAAATTATACGAGCGTATTTTGTCCCTCTCACAAACACAAACACGACACGTTTTAGGTCAGAAGAAATTTATACTGTCGCCTGTGCGAGTAATCATCGCATCAATTAACGACGACTTGCCGGTCGCATCAAGTACGATATCTCGTACGACGCGCGCGAAAATAAATCTTATTTAAATCAAGTAACACGAGAAGAAAAGCAAGGGCGAGAATAAAACGGTACCCGCGACGTTATGTTCGAGAGTCATGCGAGTGTTCGTTCGCTCAAAAAAACCCATTTGTTTTGTCATTCAGTTCACATTCGCCGTGTCGCTCGCTGCCTCTTCCGTATACGCTACATCTTCCGCTTCTTTTCCTGTTTCGTTTCCTATTTTCCGCATCGTTCTATTTTGTCATCGTTAATTTTTACACTTGTCGCTTCCGCGTTCACGTTCTTTCGTTACGATAATGTCGATACACAAGTGTTGTGGTAAATCTGTCATATGGGAGAATTTGCGGAATTCTTATATAAAAAAAATAGTGGAGACCCGAGCATAATAAAGATCGTAAACTCTAAGTAAAATTTAAACATACATTTAAAAATTTTTTCCTAAAAGTAATACCAAAACTACTTCTTCTAAGTCGGTACCTGTCATATTTGAGTAAGTAAAGGTTGTATCTCTGAACGCTAGGCTCTTCCCGAGCGTCCTAATTCGTAGTTCTTTCCCTTATCTCGTAGTCGACGATCTTTCTCGCTGTAGCGTCGAGAACTACGGAGATAAGAGTGAAGAAGCTACGAATTGGAACGCTTTGGGAAGGGCTTGGCAACCGAGCGCTCGGACATATTATGACGAGCACGAGAAAATTACACTGCTATGTGCTTAACACTTACTTCCGCATTGATAAGGGTATGTAAATAAATTACTATCACCGATTAAAAAAAAAACAAACAAACAAACAAACAAACAAACAAACACATGGGAAATGTTAACGCGATGTAACTAAGAGCTACGTCACTGAAAGAATTCATAAATCGTTTCCTCTTAGCGCGACCATTTCTCCTTATTTCTTTTCTTTTTTCCCTTTTATATCTGTATTCTCGTCAACGTCGTGCATCCAAAGTAAATTGGCATGAAGCGGTGTCCACTCTCCTCTTCCTCTTCCCTACCTTTCTCCTGTTTACCTTTTATTCTTTCCTCTTCCGATTTCCTTCGCGGCATTCTTTTGCTCTCTGTCTCGCTGTGATTCACCTTCTCATTGCCGTCGCTCCTCCTCGCCACCGCCACCGCCGCCGCCGCCACGTACCGGTTCGGCGGAGCAGTAGCTTCCGTATCGCGCTTTAATTACAATGACGATCCCGTTTTTTGCTGTACTTTTATTAATTGAGGGAACACAGAGCTCTCTCTCTCTCTCTCTCTCTTTTTTTTCTTCTTCCACGTGTGCGTACCGCTCGACCCGCGCGGAATCGCGCGCTCGCGCGATCCCGGACAATGTATAATGTGTGTGTGTGTATATACATATATATGTATATATATATACATATCGAAGCCACGCGTCCCACCGTAACAAAAGATGATTACAGTACCCGATTCGTCGTGGTCACACGCGCGTCGCGGTTCCTCGCGCGCAAGCAGCGACAATCAAACTTTCAGCGTAATGCCGCAATTACTTTCTTGCCAACGCCGCCCACCGTGATCAAAATGAACTCTGGGGAGGATCGTAATTGCGCCTCCTAATTGCCGTCCCGCAATTTGACGAATGATACGGCACTCGCAATTGTCCTGCATAATGCGAAATTGCGATAGTTAACTAAAGTGGTAAAGTCTTATTTATTACGCAACCGAGAAGAGGATTTAATAAAGTAAAACTTGATCGGAAGAGGAGAAGACCGATAATGTTTTGCGATAACCGCGGTTAAGTAAGATAAAATGCAATCGAGAGTTGCCTCGCGAAAGAAAACTTGACGCGTCACTCTCAACGACATTCAAGTTCAACGACTATTCCGCGAACCGCCGGGATGAAAAATGAAAGAGCCGCAATAAAAGACAATTACGGTATCCAATTTGTCGTGGTCGCACGCGTCCTCCGCTTCCTCGTTCGTTGCGGACAAAAGAAATAAAAAGCTTCTAAACATGTTTATCCGTCGGCAAAATGCGCGTACGTATTAAAATAAGCGCGTACTTGTTAAAAGTGGAATAATTTTTTAGCGTTCTCGAACCAAATGCCAATTCGATCTCAATTTGAAGCCTCGATACACGAATTCGAGAGCGTGCGTGCGTTAAATTAAAGCTAGGAAAACACACAATTATTTCGCTACATCCGACAGCTCGAAAACGGATTACGGTCGGAAAGATGAAAAGAAATTTGCAACTTTCGCACGGAAGGCTTCCGCGGCTTATCTTCGCTGTTTTTTTTTCTTTTCCTGGCAAATTATTCGATTGTTTCGCAATCTTAACGATGTAAATAATTGCTTTCTGGTCGCACGCCCCCTCGTGGTGTATTAGATTGAGCGAGATGTCAGTTAACGAAGTACGATAACTCGCAAATGGGGTGCTATGCAAATGATCCACGCCGTTCTACATGGCGTGCCGTCAGAACCAGAAACTTCCTTCCTCTCTGATGTAACTTCATTAACATAAAGCAATAAATAACACAAGCGTAATAGAGAAAAAAGCGCACACAGAGGGAAATATGACGGTACGTTGGGTGCGCGATAGAATATGCAGAATGTTTCATCAGATTCCATATGTTTCTTAGCATAAAACAGCAATAACATCGCGTGACACTTAACACCTTGCGCAATTTAGATATCTATGAACGTATTATATCGCGTAAATCATAATAAGCATGTATAAATTTGTCTCGTTTGTCAAAACCAAATATCATACAGCTATGCGCGCGCCAGTAATTTAACTCCGAACCGTAAAAACTACACGATATAAAAAAAAAAAAAAAAAAAAAAACTACTCAGCATTGCGGAAGAGGCGAAACGATGAAATCTTGACACGCACTTTTCAAGAAAGAGAAAAAAAATCAGAGATATTTCACCGGAAGAAATTTACAAACCTAATGTTTGAGAAATGTGTTGATTTTATTCAAAGAGTTTTTATTAGTAGAATAGTTGTTAACGGTGAAATTGCAAAACAATTAAAATCAATTATATATATTATACAATTTCCCGTTTGGCGACGATTGCGACTCTCTGTTAGCCGGCACACTGGGAGAAGAGCGATTGCTGAAGTTAGAATTAATTAATTATCTTCGGAGAGCGCGACAGGACGCGCGATGACAATTACTATAATTTTGTTCATCTAATTTACATGACTAATCAATAGCCCGACGTATGTATCTTCGCGCGCTGGCGTCTCAATTAGGAGGCATGGACCGTAATTATCCACTTCGTTTGTGAGTCTCGCGACGTGCCGCCGCGCGTTCGTTCGACGCGAAAAAGTCCGAGAGGGAGAAGAGGAAAAGGGCAAAGGTCAGTTGTTCCACGAGAGATGGCCGCGCTTTCGAGGGTTTTCACTCGCGACTGACGTTTCCGCCAGATCGATAATTGCCGTCACTTCGCGTCGGTGCATTCTGCGCGCGTTATGCGCAGTTATTTCCAGTCACGGATTCACAAACGTAACGTGGGATATATAAGCCGAGCGCACGTGACGGGTCGCGTTGGTCGCCGCGCCGGTGAAATATAAAGACCGATTCGCATGGAAAATGCGGAGAATCTTCTGCTGTGTCCGTTGAGAGTAATACGAATACAACATTCCGCGTGTGCATTTCGATAACGGGAACGCAAATGTGAGAATTTTTTGTTTAATTAATTTTCTCACCACGCACAAGCGGAATTAATACACATGCCATTTTGCGGCAGAAACACGCTGCGCCAGCGCGTTGTACAAAATATCTGTCATTTGAAATAATTACTTTCGCAGAAGCGATAATAATTATCATCTGAGATACATAATTTATTTCTAGTTCGCGTTGACGTACGGCCGCCACAGAAATTGTTGGTGGACTCTTCGCGGTTAGAATTTTCATCGAATAATTAAAATATCGTACAAAAAATAGCGGAACTCTCTCGTTAGCTTTGGACGATCTCTTTTGGCAGAACGAACCGACTATTACGAAACGTTTTTATTATCATGATCATTAGATAAACATATTAGTCGACGTCGTGTTCAAGTTTATTCATTCAATAAAGTTTAATACGTGTTGTTATTAAAAAAAAAAAAAAAAAAAAAAAAAAAGAAACGCAGTCGTCATAACATGCAGTGTCACGTTGCGCATGCATATGCGATTCAAATAAAACTTTATTATAGTTCATCGCGCGATGAATACAGATAAAATTGCCCGCGCGCACACACCGGGTCTCTAATGTCAAATCAAATGGTATTCGCGCGCGCGGGAGAGGGGAAACGAGTTGCATACCGTTACAACTCCGCATCAGCCATGGCACGATTTTCTATGTCCTTTTGTGGTGTGACGAGGGAAATTTTTTAAGGAATGCTTCCCTAAATTATCAAAGACCTATACGAAGCGGCACAAAAAGAGTCATCATTGCGTACCGTTACTCAACTACCATATAATTCTTTGTGTCTCTTCTCCTCCGAGTAGTAGCAAAACGCAAGATTATTCTATACGAGATAAATTCTCTCGCATCTGTTTCTTATACTTCGTTAAACTTATAAGAAATCATGATCGGTTTTGCGAAACATCCGAAGAATTTTTTTTATTTAAAAAAATCACAAGCGCACGTGATAATCGCTCGCGGTAAAACACCGTCGGATCAATTCGAAAAGAGTAGCCGAGATACTTATCGCACCTGACAGTTCGGTCCGGGGAATCCGACTCGACGCCGGACACGGAGGGCGGTCGTATTACAAGTCGGATTAATCTCCGGTAATTTATGGAGCATTATATCCACCGGCCTTCCGGTACGCCAACAGCTATTAAGGTAGATGAATGTATGTACACACAGCCGAGTAGGGGACGAAATGGGAAGAGGAACGAACGCAGACGAGGAGAAGCGCGGAGAAAGCAGAGGACGCATGCATGTACACGCGCGCGCATTGCGGTTGCGTGTCGCTTATACTTCATTCAATCACGGGTAACGTTAAGACAGGATGTGACGCAGCTAGTACGCACCTGAAAAAATGCGCCGGTTACGCGTATTAACTCCGAACACCGCGCGCGATATACAAGCGCGCAATTCTAAGTCTCTTCGACGAAGGCGAAGCTCGACGTGGAATAACGTTCGCAAATAAGCGAAAAATTTTTAAATATGTGTAAAAACATTAATAATATATATGTGTATCTATAAATTAAAAAAAAAGTAGATCTGAGCTTTGGAAAAGTGACGTTTATGATTGGCAATTAAAACGTCATTAGGCAGAGCAAGTTGACGAGAAACACGCACGCGTGAATTAACGGAGCGTTGTCGTGAAAGTCGGTCAAGATACACAATGCGATTATGAAATAATTTTCCAGAGAAAGAAAAGGAATTACGAGGGCGTTTTGTTCGCGCAAATTTTCTCCCGTTGCGCGATTTAATTTGCACACAGGGACACGATATTATCGCCATTGTCTCGTTGCGACTTTGCAAAGAGCGATGTCGTTTGTTCTTATTACGGCATCCTGCACTCGGATTAATTCTAGAGATGTGCAAACGCTAGTTACGCAAACTAAGTCAATCACGTTCTGCGTTGCACTAGTGTCTTGCTAAGAGAGTATTTTAATTCAAAACGCAAAATTACGCGACTCGTTGAAATTACGCGATACATTCCAAAGAACTAACAAGTATTTTGCTATCGCACATTCAACCGTCAAATATAATTTGTAACTTTAATGATTGTCGGTAATACAATTAAATCAAAAGATGATTTTCACGATGATAATAAAACTTTCAATTTTCTTTCGAATTTTTGTGACATTTTTTCCCGGGTGTTTTTTTTTCTATGTTTAATTATCTAAAAATACAAGAGGATTTGACGGTCCCATATACAACTTCCTTATATTTTATTGGTTGTTTACTATGCAATTTTTTTGCGAAGGCAAACTCGCAAATTCGCCGAGTGTAAAGCGAAAATTGCATCGCTGGTAATGCGCCGATAAAGTTGCATCGGGATGAATCGAGCCTTTTTTAATCAAACTTTAACATTTTGCTGGAATCGGCAATTAGAAACAAAAAGAAGATCGATATATTGATATGCGATATATATCGATATGCGATATATATCGATATGCGATATATATCGATATGCGATATATAT
>QVNW01000419.1:0-28543 GCA_014825475.1 Pseudomyrmex flavicornis | reverse complement strand
TTACCGATTCAGATGTGAACCTAACCGGTCAGGATGTCACTTTAATCGACCCAAAAGTAAACCTAACCAATCACCCTGTCAACCTAATCGATCCAGATGTGAACCTAACCGGTTAAGATGTGAATCTAACCGACCATGATGTGAACCTAACCGACCAATATTTTGACTGGTTAGGTTAGGTTTGGGTTTACATCAAGATTGATTAAGTTAGGTTAGGTTAGTATAAATTAAGTTAACTTCCCATCTGGGTCACTTAGGTTCACATTCTGATCGGTTTGGTTCACAAAGTGACCACTCGAAATGTGAACCTAACCGGTTCGGTTAGGATAGGTTATTTATATATCGGCAATATTCTTTGGTAAAGGGAATTTTATTGATTCCTCTCAGGGTTACAATATTTTTTTACATTCTTCTTTCACATCTCCAACAACATATTCAAGCTGAGTGGAGGCCCGATTTAGTTCACTTTTTAATCGATAAACTTCAACGTGAAAGAGAGATCGGCTCGAAAAAATCCGACGGTGGATTCGAATTCGAGACCTCTCACTCGCAGCCCTCACATTTAGTTCGCAAGACTGGACCAGTCTGGTAAAGCAAGTATTTCTGATGTAAATCGACTTAACTCATTACACGTACAAGTAACCAATGTGACCAGCAAAACCAAATTTTGCTACGAATATTTTATTACTTTTTTGTGACTTAATTTTAAAGCGCGAATTTAAAAATATCGATTATCGATGTCCGATACGTCTGACTGATATGAAAAAATAATTAGTAATATCAGAGCCTACGACAGATTAGTTTTATAGGTACTTATTAGTTATGAGATCTGTCCGATAAATAAACATAAATTGTCTTTATTCAAATTAGAATTCGAAGATCTTAAGAAGATCTTTTATAACACTTATCTTTATAAAAAGTACAACGTCTATCTCGCATCGATTACGCATAAAATCGATGCGCGTTTATTTCGACTACCTCAAATCACGTGCATCGGCCTGCGACGTTCTTCTTCGTGGGAGAAGTCATTCAACCTGGTGCACAACCAACAATTATCCAAACAACTCGTTTCATTCGTCGTTGTATTCGCGCATAATGTAGAGAGGCCGCGACAAAAAACGAGTTTCGCCCGCGGTCGCATGCAGAAGCAAAAAACTGAAGCTGGCTCATGCGGATCGACCGCATAAACCAGCATAAACGGAAATAATCGTTTCATCGGAAATTGTAAAAATACGCCACTTTAACCGTGCGCTGAAATCTCTTAAAAGCTGGGATTTTTTCAACATTTATGTATGCAAGTCTAGTCGGTTTTGTATTGAAAACGCGTGTTTGCCGCATATTTACCACGTAATCTCTAAAATCGGAAAAGTTGGAAAAAAAATTGGAATATCATATTTTTTCATCATCATTCTGATTCATTAAAGTTAATAATTTATTATGTGATATGTTGTAATTTGAAACACAAACGCGACACGATATATTTATGTGGGAAATTTATTATTGTAACATATACATATATATGCACACACATATTCATGTTATTTCTACTTAAAAAATACCGATTATAAATTATGCTTGGCACTACTCAACATGGTAAAAATTTTGTTTGTTCATAGAAGTGAATTCTGTTTATTTGATACACTCGGTTTGTATTTTGAAACTCGTGACGTGTTTGAGAATCAAAAGGAAATTTAGTTACACCTTGAGACATTTGGCATGATGCCAGTGTAGCTTATAAACGAAACGGGTTTCTCGAACGGCACATCGAAGATCGGTACCTTCGCGTGTATCTCTGATTGATGCCTGGTGTACGGAAATGCGTTCGTTGACTGCGCCGCCGGCACAACGCACTAACACACACGCACACACGTACGTTCAAAGATAGCAACGTGGTCAAATCTTTGCCATTTCTATCTACCTACAGAGAACTACGAGTTCGTGTGTTAAAAAAAAAACAAAACACGAGTTTTTGTTTATGCGCACTTAATTAATATATTTGTTAATGTCTCATGTTTGTTTTATTAGAATATTTACATACATCTGCACTCCAATATATATAACCGATTGCACCATCTGCACGTGTATATACATTGTTTAACTTTCGAGTTCGAATCGTTAGAGGTTTCAAGTCATTTAAACTCAAGATGCGGTTCTTATTGCTTTTCGACCAGCACATATGTAACCCTCATGTACCATCTCGAGACTTTTTTTTGTTTGGTGAAAATTTTTATGGAAGTTGAGAAGACGATTGTAACTTCGTCGTTGCGAGAGACTTTGTCTTTTATTGCGAAACTCTTGGCTTACACACGTTCATTATCCGTTGCGAAAAAAAAAGGACGTGTGTGTGTGTGTGTGACAAAACTTTGAAGATCGAAAATTAAATAACAAGTACATAAAAAAATATCCAAATATACAACCTATCTATTACAAAAATCTTTTTTCTATATAAATCGAAAACACAATCAACGCAATTAGCCAAGTACTGGACCCAAGACTCTGTAAAACGGGCTTAAAACGAAAGTAAAGTACAAAAACTTGGCGTGTCCATTTGGGGTCAATATGACCCCGGAGTGAAGTTACTCAAAAAAAAAAAAAACGTTTACGGAGTAAGGTTTAAGAATCTCTGACAGATTCTTGCATTTTGTAATAGGTGTTTCAGATCTCTGGATTGATTGAACCGATTAAATTTGCACTTCTTGCAATCAAAATTCATATCAACATTTATAAAGACAAGTAAAGTTATTTTTTTGATTAATGTTTTTCTTTACGAAATATTTTGTGTCAAAGATTCGCCGAGTAAAAACTCGAGCTAAAGTACACGATAGCGTCTTGACAGTGACACTCTTTCGGCAGATACTTTTATGTACTTGGCATTGAGAGACGGTACCGCGTCTCTTGATTAAATTGAACACCTTGCAAGAACATTTACATTACTATCTCTCCAAGAGATGCACACGTTTTATGTAAACATTTTAAATCTCACTATTGAAAATGGTTTTTTTTTTTTTTGTTTTTAATTGTGTGCCGGGAATACATCATGAAAGATCTTCGCAAACATCGCACGTGTGTATACACGCAGGGTCTTTATGTGCACGTAACGTCTACAAAGGTGCGCACACGTCTCGTGAAACGTCAAAGTATAACCGCGGGCATGTAATATAAGTTTAATGCGCGCTTAGGCAAGCCTACCGCCGCGCGCACCTACGCCGTTACTGCAAATTCGAGGTGCAAGGTCATGCATGATGTACGACGCATCGACGGTGCAATATTTCCCGATTGGTAGGATGCGTCGGATGACTTCCCAACACCGCAGACGGGTTAGACGAGGAGATGAGAAACGACGTCATTTTCGCGCGGCGCGCTTTTATGTGATCGCAACGCGGATTAACGTTACACACGCGGCGAGTATACGACGTGTCGGAATACGCATATTGCCGCGGTCGGATGAAAAAGCCGGTTCCGCGCGTAGAAATGCCTTTTATTTATTTATTTATTTTTTTTTTTTCAGAAAAGCCGTAATACTGTTCGTTGAATTGTCGAGAGCCCACGTCTCGTGCGGCCACCCACTTTATATACTCGACGAAATTTGTATGAATGCTGTTCTCATATAATATACACCGCACGCAGATATACTGCTTATTATACTACGCATTCCGATTCATTTTTACTAAAAAAAAAATTTAGTTCTGGAAATATAGCAGTTCATTCCGTGAAAAAAAATTTCCACATTGAGCAAGTAATTTTTTCTCATAATGCTCTTGAAAATTTAAAAGGCACGCGAATATATAAATACACACCCATCGTGTTTGTTTAAAAATTAATTCCGAGGATAAGTTTAAAGAGTAGGATTTTAACAAATCAGAACATTGACGTATAAAATTTAGTTGTCGCAAAAAATAGTTTTTAATCGGAAAATTATAAAAACTATAAGATAGCGCAAAAAGAGAGAATGTATGTATGCGTGTGTATGAGTGTTATATCGTAACATAAATTGCATATATGTATACTTGAACACGGCGTTACTTAACACACTTATGTCTATGTCGTGAAACATCTGCCAGTCAGTTATGCCACATCGGCTTCACGTGGCTGTAACGTGAATCAAGTACACGATCATTGACCCGATGATCGCCAAGAGTGCACGCGCGTTGACCAGATACTATCGATTTGACCTCTATATTCGCAATAGCTTCCGCCGTTAAAATTGCATTTTACGCAATTCGACAAAATGTTCCATGCACGGACATAACATTTTGCATGTAGTACAAATAATCAAATGCGCTATTCGAACACACTGCGATTTCGCAAATCTGCAATCAAATGCAAAAGTGCAAGTAAAATATGTCGTTTATTTTCAAAAAATCGGAGTTTGAAAGTTTCTGAAAGACTTTGTCTTAATAATAAACGGCTATAAAAATAAACATATTTTCAATAAAATATATTTGAGATCAAATTGTTTGAACTTTAAAAAAGTCTCGAATATATTAATATAAAATTTTATATTAATATATTTTATGTGCTTCACTTTAAACACGTTTACACGTACACAGAGCAAAGCATATATTATATTTTCTTTATATATTTCTACATTTGTCAATATTAATAAATGCAATAAGTAACAAATTTTTATCGTATTTTCATATTTGCAAGACGTAATTCAGTAGAGCTAATAGAAACTACTGTTGAGTACTGTATTAAACACGTACATGTAAATGTATCGCGTATCGACACATGCTGTTATTGTTAAATAAATTAATACTCGCCATTCTGAGCAAAATCTTGAATGCGACACGTTGCTTGAAATAGTAAACGCATGAGTGCAGATATATCGAGAATTGCTATTAGGCTTCAAACCGCGGCATTTCTCGTAATAACTGTGACACGAATGCAACTGTGTCGGAAGTCGCTTCGGTTGTAAATGTCATTCGTACATTCTACTACTCCGAAACTATCGGCGAATGGGATGCGGAATTGATTAGCCACGACTAGCACCAGTAGAACCGTGACCTTAATGGCAATTTCCGTTGTACGAGCTTGCTGTTGCCTCTTACCATTCTTCGTCTTCCGGTCGCCAACCTCTCGCCCGTGTTGACCCACCGCTAGTTGCAACGCTATAGAAAAGTATCAAGCTAAGCTTCTGAGAAACAGCTTAAGTTTCTAAGCAGGGGATATTGTCGAACGGCTTAAGTCGCGAAATTTGCTGAGCCGTTGTAAAAAAAATCTCGAAACGTACTTTAGACCAAAGTTTATTTTGCGATCTCTTAAGCTTTTGATCTGTTTTTGCACTTATTTTTAATTTATTCCAATTTAAGATACTTCAATTGTGCGTGTGTATTAAATATATGTACAATTATGACGCTTGTTTGATGTTATTTCTTTTTGCGTAACAATACGAGACTTACATCAACTCAGAAATTGTCAAAGCAAAAGTCAATACGGAATATGTTTCTCACAAAGAAAATATTTTAGTTGTCATATAAAATATACAAGAAAAAAATATAATGCACTCCATAATATGGCGTGTATAATCGTGAAGAAAACTCGATAATATCGAGCTTTATATCGAAACATTGAAAATATTTCTATTGGTAAACTCGCATTTTGATCTCAGTATGAGTAAACGTCAAATTCTGACAACAATATACATTGCTGCGGTCAGTGCTAATAAAGCTCTCACAATAAACAGGAAACAACACAAATATTAAAAAGTGAAGAACGTTAGAGTTCAGTCAAATATGTGTTTAATTTACGCATATATCATTTTTTTTTTTATACATTCTATAATATTATTGTACGTGACGAGGAAAATACAATTGTAAAAAATTGTCTCAAGTAAAGAAAAACAAATATAAAAAGTGACAGCAGTTTAACATTTAATTTCAATAGGAGATTAAGAGTACACAGAGAAACACGTCGCGATTTGCATTGACCGGATCTCTTCGCGACTTGAAGTGTTTCGAGAGGTGCATCGAAAGAAACGCGGCGCGAGAAGTGGCCGGTGCAAATTTGCCGTTGCAACTTGCAACTTGGCGAAGTAAACGCACTGGTCTCTTGCGCAAACCGCACACGGCGCCGGGATCTCTTCATGTAGAATTCATGCACACCTCTCCGCATTCGAAAGAACCTCCACATAACAGACCTGTCCACATCTTGCGCCACGAACACGGCTCTTACAAGCACGCGGCGCGGTATAATAAAAAAGTAACGTGTTTCCCGCGCGCCCCACCTTCAACATACACACCGCCTCACTTAATGCATCATGCAAGCATTTGCTCTCCGGTTTTCACATCATACTGCTAGAAGATGATACTTTCGTGGCCATTACGCGGCGCGGCACACGTTGGGACAGTCATGAACACGATCCGGGTTTGCAAAGCAACAATCGTATGACGTATGTCAATGATATCTCGTTTAATATTACATTATTATTCAGTATCGTAGTTGGTTCGAAACTAGAATTTCGCTCTGCTAACGGTATATATGCGGGGATCATTTATTTCGGTAGAATGTAATTCTAAAGAAGTCGCTTTCTCTGACAGAAAATTATGTGCAACGAAAATCAAATTTTTTTTTCTTATACATTCAGTCTTATGCGCGAGAGAAAATTTTCTTTTGAAATCATCTCTTTGTTGCATCTTTGCATTTTCGAAAAAAGCGAGACAGAAATAAAGCATTGTTTTCGTTCTTGCAGTTTATGCTTGTGAAAAAAACATCATTCGTATGGATGAATGCGGGCGATATTTCTTATATTAGAGGAAAGTATTTTACAGAAACGTATGCCTGTGCCAATATCTCGTATGTAGGGAGCAGCGATCCGGACTCGTCGATGGGGGGATGGGGTATTAATTTTTCTCGCGAATTGATACCCGGTCTCTCTCCTTCTGCGCACAGTCGACCGCCATAAAGTATATCGCGAGACGCGCCTCGGGAAGTATTGCGTAGCTATGTGCAAAGTGTCTGCCGCCGGTACGTGAGATTCTTTACGAATGCATTTCATATGCAGAACGAACTTGGTACGCGCTTGGGTTGCTTCGGGAAGAGGTTTTGCGACCGATACTAGGCTGCACGGGAGGAGAACGAAGTATCGCCAACGTCATTTCCGGAAAAATATCTGCGTACCGATGCTGCGTATAAATTCTCACATTAATTCGTGCATTGGCCCAAATGTGGTCTACACTCGG
The DNA here is from genome assembly GCA_014825475.1 of Pseudomyrmex flavicornis. NCBI lineage: Eukaryota > Metazoa > Arthropoda > Insecta > Hymenoptera > Formicidae > Pseudomyrmex > Pseudomyrmex flavicornis. The sequence goes on along the minus strand of QVNW01000419.1, from coordinate 21,362 downwards.
CAACTTTGCGATAGTGAATAACGAAGTCACATTTTCTTGTCGCAATATCCGTTAAAATTTTCCGCTTTGCGGAATAGAATTCTCGCTAATTGTTTGATAAATAAATTGAATTCTCATAGAAAATAGCGAATCGATTGAGAGAAAGTAATGAAATTATCTTTATCTGAAACGCGCGCGCAGATAAAATCCATAAAGTTGTTTGTAACATTTTACACATTCTGTACTTTTATTGATATAATCTCATTTTCTGCGGTGCAAAATTATCATTTTTTTTTGTTTCCTATTTTTACCAATAATTAGTTTTTATCGTCTCCATCCTCGTAGAAACTTTACGTGACTGTACTTTTATATTTGTAATTGCACGTACGTCGTATCACAATCCGCGGTAACGTTTGCATTTAATGTATGGAATATCTCCCGTGTTAACATTTCAACGCGCAGCTCTCTCGGTAACAAGCAACTCTAATTCTGAAATATTCCGATTTCGAAATAACACACATATCACACGTTGCGCGCCCGCATTGAATATGTGTCTGTACGGATATTGTACAGACTTCGTTCACGCGTGCATTATGCGCATCGCGACGTAATGTAGTCCGCACGGAGTTCTCACGGTCGTAAATTATAAACCTCCCGAAATTTCGCGAGAGTGCAAATCGCCGGGAGAGTTTTCCCGCTCGCTCGTATCTGCTTCATATCGCGGAAACCGCCGCGCGGCCGTTATCGATGCCGGTGAAACGGAATTCGACGGAGAAGCGGCGATATTATTGTCGGTTTATTGCGGCCGGCTCGTTTAAACACTCGCAACGCGGAAGAGATGTAGAAACCGAGAAAAAGCTAAAAAAAAAAAATTGTCTACGGAGAATAATGGAAAAAAGTGCGCGGATTCGTGTGATGTTTTGAATCTGCGCAAATGTATTTTAACGGCGTGCCTGTATAGTTCAAATATGTACACTGTTCGCTTGGATATAGGACCGATCTTTAAAGTATAAAGTGCAAGAAGTGTGTCATGTTCGGTTGCAAGACTGAGCGACTAGATATGTATCATCTATTTGTGTGTACACAATAAAACAAAACTTGGTATACAAAAAAATACTTTTACAAAGAAAGAACGTTAATATTTAGACATTTTAGAGATAAATTTTGAGCATAATAAGTTTGCTAAGTATAATATTAGTTATCAATATATTGTTATAGTACGAATAATAATCTTAAATAATTAAAATATCTTTTATAGAAAAATTTTACATTCTATTCTTTCTAGAGAATGCTTTAGTGGCAACCTATTTCTCAGTTTTGACATAAAGACGTTCGATTACTTTTATTTCTGTCTTAGAGAAATGGTCCAACCCGTCCTTCAGATTTCTATGTGTTATTGGAAAAGAGAGTAGAGAAAGAGAGGAGAGAAGAACTTATATCAAAGAATGACATAATAAAATAGTATATCGATTCTCTCAAAATTGTTTGAGAAAGATGAACAGCGATATAAAAAAAATTACATAAAGAGATACGAATTTCTACGTAATGCAATTTCTGAAACAATAGTGCATTTTTGTAAAAAAGTATAGCAAAACTGCACTATTTATACGATGATACAAAAATATAACTTTTTCAAACTTGCTATTACTTACGTAGAAACCATTTTCCGATAATTAATTAGACATCATTTCAAACGATAATTTTGCGCAAAAGTGATTTATTCAGAATTTCCGTGAAAATGAAAACCTTTTGTATTGTTCGAGCAAATTAAATTTCGCGTCTGTAAAAGCTGTAACAGAAAAAAGTTTTTTCTTTTATTTTTTGTAACTCTATATCATCAGTTCCACAGAAATTTTGCACCCGAACCGCGCAAATTGCAGAACCAGCATTGACCAGGCGGCTCTGTACGCGGATCTTAATTCATTGTGAAAATTTTACGGAGATACCTCATTGTCTCGGAAAATGAGGGTCCCGCTTTTACAACCCGTCGTAGACTACGGTCGGGGTCTAATTAGGAAGTTAACTGTGTTTCGACAAACCGGTGGAAGTAGAAGTTGGGACGTACTCTCACACTTGCCGCACTCGTGCACACTTATATTCGCGAACAACTGGCGGGTTTACGTCCAATGGCAAATTTTCGCAGATGAGACGTACGTTGCGTACGGCGTACGGTAATATTGTCTTTTTATTGACGTTACACTGCGCATGTATTTTGTTACAGAACTGTCCTTTGAAATGATAGTTTTTCTCGTTCCTTTTGTATCATATTAAAAAACGTCATTCTCTTTCTCTCTCTCCTCTCTCTCTCTCTCTCTCTTTTTCTCTCTTACTCTCTTTGTCTCTTTTGCTCTATTTTCCTCTTTTCGTGCTGGCAAAATTTCTCTCCAAAAAAAAAGACAAAACCACGCAACTGTTTATTATATCGAGTTTGTTCAACGCCGACGCAACTACACCCCAGCTCCGCGCATCAAAGAGTGACAATATTGACATCGTGTATGTCGATCTACCGCGAGTAGTAGTGTAAGCTCGCGCACCATCAAAGAATAATCTAGAACACGTTCTAGTTCGGTAACGACGCAAAATATTTTCCGCATTTTCTACGACACCCGCGAGAGAACGCGCGCTCTCCAAAATTTCGCTTTTCAGAATTTAAAATTCTCTCATGTATCACGTCTCAGGGCTGCGTAATACGGAATGAATATAAATACGTAATACGTAAACCGTCAAAGGTGGGCGCAGGCAAGGGACTTCTTTTCTTAGAGCGACGTCTATCTACGTCACTCTTATCCGCGCAGAAAACGCTTCTCCTTCGCAGCTACAAAAGCATTTTGCTCGTATCGTCTCCGTAAAGCCGGAAAATATGAAAACGTTACTCCTTCCTGTAAACGGATAATAGGATTCCTCGCTTATCCGAAGACGCGCTGATAGGATTAAAATGCGACATACGTTTACGGAAAAATAAATAATAATTATGACGCAAAACAGATTTTAATTATAAAAATTATCTTCTCTTTTGAAAATAATCATACTTTAAGGAGTGTACACATTTTATGAATTTAAAGAGTTGAGTTTTATAAACAAACAAAACAACATCCTTCGAGTTGTATTCAGATCATGTTTACCTGATCTATATATTTGCGATTATTGCGTTTTTGTTATGTTAACTAACGAATTATATAGTCCTTGATATTTGTGCTTCGAGACATGATAGAGAGAGATTGTCGATCTATCGTTGCACATTCACTCATGGACTCCGTACGGATGAGACATGAATATTGCGTGACTCAATCATTCGCAAGCAGTTCAATCTGAATGTCCCAATTTCCTCTACGTGATTACCTTAAATACGTTGCCTATATCTCCGACACGATGAAGACGGCTGTTGAAGTGATAGTGAGATATATATATATTTATTATATATGAAATATACGTCGTTTTATTACGTATATATAAAAATTAATTAAATATTGTTTTATATTGACAATTTCTTAATATATTTTACATATTAAATATTAAATTATTATATATTAAATTATATCAAAAGAGAAGATGTTATACACATGTTATACACATGTATGATTTCGTACAATATGCATTTTATATGGGTTTTCTTTTTCTCTCAATACATGTTTGATCATCTACAGCCATTTAATACATACATTGTATAATTTAATTATTAATTTCTCCAAAGTTATATTCTATTATTGCCACGATTTCTGTCGATTGTGAGGAAAAATTATCGTGTAACATGTGCGTTATAAATGCAAATAATATCCCGTATATTCTCTCTGTTACAAAAAAGCTCGAATCCCAATTAATGTTATTCCAAAGTGACACGAGTAGATCCGAATATTAATACGACCCAATTATTCGCATATGCCTTATCCAGAATAGAACGTTTCATTATTAGCTTAATACATTAGCTGCATTTCCGGCGGACTATGCCATTGCGGTTAGCGCGATGGGACTAGACTGCTGACCTAATACCATTTCCGTGCTGTAGCAAACAGCGCACAGTATCCGGGATATTCGCGTATTTAGAGACAGCACTAATGTTTCAGATGTTTCAAATTTAGAAATTCGATTCGCACAAGTAAACGTGGAATGGCAGACAAATATCTGTATAGTCGAGATGTGCCGCGGAATATTTTATAAATATACAACACGTGTTTCGTTATAATAAACGCAGCGGAATATTTTCCGCCCTCGTAATCGCGCATGTGGATCACGCGCAACGAAAGTACATTGACCAAAATCAACTTGGATGCAAGCCCGACCCACGTCGCGGGCGGCAGCGTTCATATCGATTTCGTGCGAAGTGCCGATAAGAGTCGGCGGCTGAACGGCACTTTATAACAGAGGAACGAGGCGGAAAGCAGCAGGACGGAGACAAAGTGGAAAAGGCAGCACAAGGAGGTCTGTTCGAAATCGTTCGACACTGATCGAATCTACTGATCGCCGCCAACGCACCGAGTGAAAAAGCAGAGACACCTGCCTCCTTCAACTATAAGAATCTTGATTTTTTTTTTTTTTATTAATAACGTAGCAAAAAGTATTTTTTTAAAATACACTACGAAGATTTATAAATATCTCCAAGAAAGTTACTTGACAAAGTGAAAATAGTCTCACACTTCTCTCCGCGCATTGTTATATTTTGAAATATAAAATTAAAGACCAAATTCTTCGAAATATTAAAAAGCATAACTCATGCAAAAATTATGTCCACGTTCGCGCGTCCAACGTTATTAACCACATTTTATATAAACAATGCATTGCAAAAACGAAATAATTAAAACGCAGAAACGTACACCGTTCACAAAAAAAAATAGATGTGATAACAATTAGAAAAAAAAAAAGTACTTGTTACGCGCTTGTACATGTTAGAAAACTCGTGCAATTGCACTGACGATCGTTAATAGACTAAACGTTGGAGCCGACATATAGCGTAGCACTCGAACAGAGAATAACCGTGGGTGCTGGCAGGCCGTTTACGATGATATATCACGCCCCTATAAACGGAGTAAATGGCTCGGTGCCGATTGCGGCTGAATATTAAGGATTAGAATAGATCATTAAACAGGCGCGGTCACAAAAATATGCGACGCGACGCGAGATGCATCAACGACAGGCTGACGAACGATGACTCATGTTCCTTCTTTTAAAAAGATTTATTTTTTATCATTGTGTCATCGGATTAAAATATATTTTCTGCAGAACGTGACATTTAAGAATTTTCGTAAATTAAGTCTCATTCTTAACGTGAACACATTTTTGTGCAATAACTTACATACGCTCTCTCACACAGAGATGTGAAAATAGTCACTATTCTACTTCTAGAAGTTTCATATTGAAGTGCGAAACTCTTTTCTTCTTTCCCCATACATACACACACACACACACACACATACAGAATATTTAAGAATTTAAATTTCAAATATAGTCATGAAGAACATAATGTATAAATGAGAATGCGCATTTTAACAGAAAAAAATTTCAAATTCAATTTTCAACCTTATGTACAGAATATTTTATAATGTCAGCAGTGCCAATTTACTATATATATATATATATATATATATATCACTTGCCTACAACATCGAGGAGAAATAACACATCGTACTTTAATAATAAAAAATTGCTTAGTGTAAGAATGATGTAATCGTGTGAAAGTATTATTGTGTTTACAACAATTTTTTAGATCATATATAATTGTATATTAGCGGTTGTGCTACAAGAAAAATATCGACGATGACTCACGCACACACAAATTTTTCTATAACATTTTATTTCCGGAATAAAAAGCGATTTTCGGCGAAGACTGAAAACCTCTGATTCGTTGGCTAGTAAATCCGACTAATTCGGTCGTCCTCGTTTGTCCCGCGGCTTTAGGAAGAGAAAGTACATTTTTCCTCAGCTTCTCTCTTTTCTCGTCCATTTTCGTTGCAACCCCCCCTAACAGCCATTTTCGCACGACTTTTCGCATCATTCGCGAGCTTCTTTCGCTCCGTTGTCCCCTTATTTATAATGCTTCTCTGGTTGCTTCATCCTTCATCCTTGGCAGTTTGTCAAAGTTGTCGCAAGTTAATTCAACATCGTAAATTAATTGTTGCCTTCAATTAACCTTTCGCTCCCCGGTCTCGAATTAGAGACAGCCGGTTCTCCTCCAAATAAGAGCGCGAATAAACACCATGATTACTAAGGGTCTTTCATTGTCGCTGTCTTTTGGCACGAAAAATATGCGGCTGCGACTGTGTACAGAGGCCGCCATTGTTATGTTAATGACTATGTCTGTGTTTCTTTATTAAAAGACGAATGCAATTGTGCGATAAATTGTAACACAAATTGGATGTTTGCGTCTTTATTGTGTTGATAGGGTTCATTCAAGAAATTTTAGTTTACCTTGCGTTGTTCGCAGAGGTGATGTATATAAGAATTTGCTCGGATTCTCAGAGAAAATGCACGCTTTTATGAGTAATTACTTATTTAAGGATTTTAATAATTTTACAAGAGGAAATACAAGTCCGAGGAGTCTTTTATCCCGGAGATTGTCTTGCCGAATTCATTTCAACCGACTTCCGTTTTATAGAATTTTTAATAAAGCGAAATATAAATTTTAACTCGAGTGATTAATAAGAAATGAGATATTAAGTTTCTCGTATAGTCGTAAGTTTTTTCTATTGAACACATTATTATTACAAAAATTGTTCTAGATTTAATTAGTGTAGTTTTTCATGTTTCTTTATTAACAAAATACTTCTCATTATTAAAAAAAAAAAAAAAAACAAACAAACAAATTGAAAACTTGTTGTGACATTAATATTACAAATGCCCAATTGTAACGTATTTTTTTTATTGTAATTATTGCTATAATCAATAAATAAAATACGTGCAATTTTGATAAAAACTGTGTGTCTGTAAAAATTTGTAGATTTAAGTCAGGCAGATACGTCGCGGAATATTTCTACAATTATCGAAGATTTATTATTTCTTTACGTGCTAGGCACACGTGTTTGCACACCTTCTCGTGCAAACTAATTTCAATCATGACCGAAAGTGTACGCGACAGGTGCCTAGCTGATAGGTATGTGTAACGTGATAATTAGAACGCTGGATGCACACGACGTGCACGTTTTCGGTGAAGCTCAATAATTTATGAGCACCTAAAACTCAATCTTCTCGCGATTCGTTCTATAAATCTCATGACAATGAAATCTCGAGTTAGCCAAAATTAGTTTCGGAACGTGCCTGTGCGGATCACAAGTCTACCAACGTTCCTCGACCGAAATCATCACTTTCAACGTGATAATTCGCGCTTTTAATCTTCGTGTGTCCTATTCTCGGAATTTATATTATTAAAAGTTCTCTGACTTAGATTTATTATGAAATTTACATGATACGAAACACGTACACACACGTATACAATTAGATTAAAATTTTAGATCGTAATTTTATTGATTTTATTTTGTCAGTAGTAAATCATTTCTACTTTTCCGCGCATTTTTTTCACTCATTTTCTTTAACAAAAGTAAGTGCTAGAAAAATAAATAAAAACGAATGTTTAATACATAAAAATAGTCTGTATATAACAAATTTGTTTATACTATGTAAGACGAATTTCTGAAAGCTTTCTGACAGCTTGTGTCGTACGTTGTCAACAGACGAAAATCCAAGTTGACAATTATTGGCTGTTTTTTAACGCATAGCCGCTGCGTGCATGCGTGCGTAAACGAGGTATCGGCGCCCCTTCTCGGAGGTTGGTTATCAGCGTATTGCCGCGAGAAAGAACGGTCGAATGACAGAGCTCAGGACTAAGCGAGTCACGCACGCGCAATCTCCATACATCACCGTCGGAGCGTGTAAACTTTTCAACTCTCTCGCATATCCCATGCTCGCTGAAGAGAGCCTTTTCTCTCTTACCGGGTTTCCTTTCCTTTCCACTTCTATCGTTTCGCGTACCGAGCGCGGACCCACAAATTATTGAAGCTCAATTGAAGCGAGGAAGAAACACCGTGTGTGTGTATGCGCGCGACCAGGTTTAAACGCGTTCTCTTTCTCTTCTCTCTCATCGTCTTTCACAATATCCTTTCCCGCTCATTTCTTACATTGCGCTCGCCACACCGTTTTCCGCGATTCTGTCCGTTATCCTCTTCCGTTTCTCTTTTTCCGGTACGCGCCTTCATCTTCTTTCAACCCCTTCTTCCTCGCGGGCTTTACCAGTTCCCGGATTATGCCGAAGCTTAGGAGGTAAAAGGGTGGGCTTAGCGATTATCCCGGCGCGGAAGAACTGGGAACCCTTCGCATCGAGCAATTATTTGAAATTTCCGTTCGATATCCCTCGGGACACAGGAAACTTTATTTGACCGCAATTAGTCCCCCTCTCTGCCGCCGAGACTTCCTCTTCGCCGTAAAGATTCTAGTGTCCATCGATTGCGAAAGATTTTCTCGAGAGTTTTGTCGCTTGATATTGACTCTCGCCAGTTTTTGCTGTTAGAAGGATTCTCGATCGTAAAACAAATTTGTTCTACGACAATGAGAGTGTCGTATTGAATTCTTTGTTAAATCAACTTTTTAGATTTGAATTTATATCTTCGTCAAATATAAAATGCTTTTATTTTTCTCAATCAGATTTATTTTTTGTTTTACTTATACTAAAATAAAATAATAATAAATAAAATAATAACAAAAATTCAATGATTTATTTTATATTTAAGTTTCAACTTTTATTGTAATAATTTGTAGATACTTGTACACACACACATAGATGTGAACTGAAACGTCGCAAATTACATAGAGTATCGCTAGGTCATGTTCGACAATCACAAGCGGAGAAAGCAATGAAAATTACAAGGTGTGGCAAACTCCGGTGTGGTTATGAGACCGATCCACGTTTGACAGAAATTAATTACGGAAGTTAACACACACAGAAGTGGGGGGATGGAGGAGGAAAGGAGGTATTTTGTACCTGTCAGGTTGATTTGCAAAACGCACTAAAAACACGCCGTGTTTTTTTTCTGCCGTAAATGGGTTTACGTTGCAGTTTTGCGTTGCTAGTAATACGATGTTTATCTTATGCACGTCTATTTGCAAATTCCGCGAATATTTATCGAAAAAACGTTTTATGTAAACAAGAGGCAGTTTTTCACATCGTTTCTGTCATCAAATAATATATTACATGTATGTTTGCCAACATTTTTTTATAGCAAATTATTCCGCTTGTTCTTCGCGAGTGTACGTGTACACATGATACTGAACTCGCCATTATGCGTGCGTGTATGTGTGTGTGTGGATGAAACTTCGTAAGAAATAAACCCGGTCAATAGATTAGATCAGTCAGTCAACTGTATCAGCATGATATCGATTGCATGATATAAACCAGTAAATTGGTTGTAACGCAGAATTTATGTACGCGAAGAAATTACAAAGAACAATAAATAAACTCGCAACAAGATTAATTGTGTCTTCCCGTTCTGTGTGTCGACTCCAGATAAGTACGCTTCATCTTCTTACAAATAAGCATGGAAAAGTTTTCATACAAATCAAATTTATGAAGTAATTTCTTATGTCTTACAATTTAGATAGTTTTTTATTGCGAGACAAAATTGCACCTGCTTGCGCAACTTAAGCTCCACTGCTACCTCGAGCATCTAAATTGCGGAAGTTCTGTTCTGTTTATCTCGCCAAGTTACCGAAGTGTGTACGGATACACACGTATTTTTGCGCGCGAAAAGTACATACTTACGAGCGATTCTCGTCGTTCGAGGCGAAGTGCATAAACGTCGGCGTGTATTCCCGTGGGAACTAACATTTTGTCGCGACGTCACGAAAACGCGTCCTTGCTGAGCGAGAAAAAATATGGCCGCGGGAAAGTAACTTGGGAGAAACCACAATGGACTGGGGCGGTGGTCACTGGGTCGGCAACACTCGTTAAGAAAAGGGGAGTGCGCCCACTGCGGCTGTACTGAATTCTGATAAATTGCGCGACAACGAGAATACGAAAAGTCTGCGAATGTTCACGTACACACAACTAAAAAAATCTATTATTTTTTTTTAATAAAGACATTCTTTATATCATGTCGGAAGTATATTTGTAATAATTTTTGTTGCTGTGTGTGAAATCAATTCTAAAGATCTAGTCTTGAGAAAATTGTCAACATAAAGTTACAAACGATAGCAACTTGTTACAACTGATCCTTTCTTTGTTTACACGTGGACGTCGAAAGCCAGTAACTGCTATGCCGAATCAAATGGACAAAGTTTCCAGATCCATGAACCATCCAGCTGTTGGAAGCTTAGGAAGGTCCGGTTGGCTGATGCGGTCTCACCGCACCGGCCGTCCGAAGATCCCCAAGCTGGTATTGCTGTGTATCGTACGCCCGGATTATGGTGTAATGTGTGAACCGACACCTTGACTACAGCGATCTCCTTTAACTTTCGCGTTCGTTCACGAAGAGACAATCCTCGCCATTCTCTACGACCACGTTCCGCGAAAACCTTTGCCAAAGTACGAGAGAAAACCCTTTTCTCGATCTAAGGGAATTCGCCTGTGGTAACTCATTTCCTCTTGTTAGCTGGGTCGCTTAAGCTCGCTTTCCGCCGGAAAGTATTATCGATCTACGCCCTACCCGCACAACTACTCCTCCCGTAACTCGGACCGAGGCGCGGCCGTCGTTGTTTGTTTGCATACGCACTGTCTGAATGCACACACTTGAGGTAATTAACCCTGAGGGTGATTGCTTTAAAGCTCGCCATAAGCGACTAATGAAGTTAAATCGCGATCATCGCAAAAAAATTGCTGTTAATGAAATGTCAAAGCGTGTTTGTTTTTAGCTGTTTTGTTTTGCGCTTGTAGAAGCAGCGTTGTTTATATAATTCGATAGTATTTCAATTAATCTCTCTCTCCCTCCCTCTCTACGTGATATCTCTTTAATATGATGACGTATCTAATCGAAACATCAAAAACGTTGCTTAACACGAATTGAAACTTTTCAGCTTTGATTATATGTATACATATATATTCTATAATACGCAACGAGAAAACGCTTGTAAATTTAAATTTTAACAACGTTTTATTTAATCAAGAAACAATAGACACAGAGTCTGGAATGAATATGGAATCCGAGCGTGTGCGCTGGAATCAAATGGCAAACGAACAATCGACGCGCTGCCGATGATTTTGAGTAGAACGGAAGAGAGAAACGTGTTTTATGCATTGGCGTTCCATGTTCCGCTCAACAAAAGCGTGTTTCGCAGGTAGTAGTGGCGCGATATATCGGGAGCAGGTGAGTGAGCAGCGTTTAGAAAAAACAGTGTCGCGATCGATTATACGGATCGCGTAGTGCTCCGGAAGTATTCGCAATAACCTCGTTCAGAATCCGGAAGACCCTTGTCAAAATATTAAACCCTTCCCTCCGCACGGAGATCGAGTTTCAAATAGTTTCGTCGTCATAACGAATGCGATCCTCTTCATGGATAGATCCCCAAGGAAGCGGACAGAAGAGGATACAGCGGGAGGGTTAAACCGGCGGGTATCACTTTACAACGGCTTTCCACGGTGCGCACCTTCTCCCGTATTTCCATTTATTTTTGTTCCATTCTTGAAATCATACGCTCTCTTTATTATGTCGCGGAATCACTCGAGCGCGATATGCACGGAAGAACTTCGTTTTAAATACTTATTGAGAAATACGCTAACATATAAGAGAAAGAAATATTTAAAGTAATTTGTATTTATATAGAAAAGAACCAATGCGCGCGCACGACAAAAGACACTAAAATATTGACAGGAAATCTTGTTCTTTTTGTTTTTGTTTATTAAAAAAAAAAAACAGTTTTATATTTGTACTATCTTGCTGGTTTAAGATAAATTTCCACAGTTGTTATTTTTAAAAGTATGTCTTATCTCAATCGGATTACTAAAACTTAAGATATTATTTTAAGAAATGTATATATAAGAACATTGTGCCTCTCTCTCTGTCTCTCTCTCTCTCTTTCTTTTAAAATAGTATTACAATCGATATCAACACGTAGATCATAATCTTTAATTCAATTATCACCTGGAAACTCGATCGAAACTAAGAGGTAACTTGGAATTGCATTACAAAATACTTTTTCGAGAGAGATTAATTACAATTATAAGCTTTACTATTATACATAGTATCAATAATTAATGCTACTAATTGATCACAGCGGAGTTGTAGCATATGCAATACGTCGGGAATGGCATATTGCACTATTCATCGCGATCGGCTACTGTTAACGTCCATCAGTCATTACTACTTAACACTGAGCTAATTAAACTCAATTTAATCGGATAAAAACAGATAATACGAATAATATAAAAGCGCGACCGATTGTTAATCATTTATGTTTGAATCAATAAATTTGTACGTTACACTATATCCTCTCATATATTTACGTACACACAGACGTATAAATTAAAACAGAATTAAGAAAATATTTTCTTGAAGCAAGAAACTATTTTCAATTGCAACATACTAAAAAACATTATACTATTTAGAATTTGAAAAAAAAAAAGATAAATTATTATTTGGTGATTTAACATTTTGTATAAAAATATTTATTTATATAAGTATAAATATGAAAGCGTGTATTATGTAAGATATATAATGCATAATTAAAAGAATACGATCGTTTAAATTTATTTGACTTCCAATTTCTTTTCCAATTTTTTTCTCCGTCTCTTTCTACGGACTAGTCCGGCTTCTTAAGGAATACGTATGTGTGTAGGAATATGTATGAGTGCCCTATAATTACGCACACACATTCTCACGTGGAACATCTCCCGTAACGCGACACCGCGAAATAAGACTTCTACGCTCTTTGTCAAACTTGTCCCAATATTTTGGTTTCATTTATCTTCGGTTGCGCGGCTAAACGCTTCCGGCAGAATAATGGAATTTCCGCTTCCTTCCACGCGCCGTAATTCAAGAGGAGACCGCTATTTTCGTATAAGAGCGCGAACTACTTACAATGGAAGCTAAAAAGATAAATAGGACTTTACGTTAACGGAAAAAGCGATTATTCAAACTTAATACCGACAGTAAGTGCAGTTCGCGCAACTTTCAAAAGAATTGGCTTCAAAGTTTGAAATATTTTAGTGCAGATAGATTGCCAAGATTAAATACGTACAAAAGTAAACGGAATATTATATACAATGATTTGACTGTCAGGTTATTGACTTGTAATAATAATTTGTGTCTGTGCGTTGTATCATTTTAATCCATCACGCGTACGGCAGCGACAAATACATCAAGTTAGAATTACAAAAACGTATTCAACTTATTTTTCATTCACATCGACCGTGCGAACGCGCGCGTGCGTGTTTCACTTTACCAATATATTTTATCACAGTGTCAGAGATTTTTCGATACAGCCAAGATTTGATTATTGTGCAATAAATCCTAACGCACTCCACGAGCGTATAAAACAAGCGTATAATATTTTTTTAACCAATAAATGTTCGCGATATTCATGAAAAAGTAATTAATTTTCGTGCAAATATACGATCTCCCGAAATGTCGCACGAACAAATATCTGCACTAACAAATTCTAGTCGTTATTGCTCGGTGCTCGTATATGTATGCTCTTTTTATTTATTTATTTATTTTTATTTTTTTTTTTTAGCAGGAAGTGAAACACCATTGGCGCGAACTGATCACTTCGGTGGACACGCGTAACAGCGCCGGTTTGTATTTTTGTTCCGTGTGACTGTTATCTCGTTTACTGATATTATTTTTCTCGTTTCGAAGCTTAACATTCGCTTATTCGATTTTTCTCGAATATCGCACATCTAAAGAAATAGAAAAATAATGAGAGAGAAAGAGAGAATGTGTGTCTGAAAAACACGCGCTGTTATGCTGAAGTGATTAGCACAATTTTACGCGAGAATTTATATTTAGTCATCATTACAAATCTCAATCGTATAAATTAAATCCTGCGAAACTGTTTGTGAGACACGTCGACGTGCATACACGTGTACTTGAGTGTCGTGCATGTTTCACGTAATATACCAGAGTAAAGCTAACGACAAGAGCTGAGACAAGATATAATGTTGCTTAATTGAAACGTGATTGAATTGAGGATCCTCGACTTCTATGCTTCCCTTTTCACTAATTTCCATCACCTGCGAGAAGGTGCCTTGTGCTTTGATGTTAATGCACTCCATCTGATATAGCACTTGGATATAACATACGGTATCGTTGCAAGTTGTGTCCGATATGCGGTAACATGAACTTCTCGCAACATCCCCCCGAGTGTGGCGGTAAGTTTTGCAACTGCGAGCTCATGCTCGCTCGCTATGCTCGAATTGAATGGAACTGCGTGTTATGGAAACCGAGCAATTAACCGTTCGCAATCGACAGAGAGTGCTCGTCGCGCTCTCCGTAACCTGAACAAAACAAGGTGACCACATTCGTAGGATTCGTCCCGGCTCATCTAGACCGCAGCGTTGCTCGTAGAGCCCGAATCGCTACTTGGGACACTCCTAATTCGTTGCAATCAGGAGAACCTTTGCTACTGTTTGCCCACCTTGTTGTACCTCTATTAGTTCCGCGTCAGAAAGCATGCTCACGTGATTTGTATCCACGATCAGCGACTTCCGCGTCTCTAATCTAGAAACGCGTGATAAGTCCTGCATTCGAAGAAGGACCCCCCTCCCCCGTTCTTCGTCGCTTGATTTGTCTTTACGTGAAAAGTCTTCGCACGCGCGCGTACACGATCGAATTTACTTGTATTTATTGGTACAAGACACACAGAAAATATAAAAGACGTGGTATGTAATTAAGGCATTAATTTATTTTAAAATTATTTTTAATTTAAATTAAATTAAGATTAAATTTAAATCAAATTGAGAATTAATTTAAATTAAATTTCGTTTAAAATATTAAAAAAGTAACAAATTTTTGTTTTATAGATTAGTTGAATGTAAATTTGTTTGTAAGTATTACACGTACATAAATGTGCTATTTTTTTTTAATCAAATATTTTCTTAATTATGCTATAAATAAAAAATAGATTGTTTTCTCAAAATACGAAAGAGAAGGTCTGATAATTCAGGATATATAATGCGTTCGAATTGCGCGTGTGTTCGCCGATATTCTCTTCCATTAATTCCCCGGACGCCAATGGAGTTATTGTTTTACAAACTTTCATAACAAGCTTCCGCCGATAACACGCGCTCCCTTGTCGAAGCTTAATGAATCTGTATTACTTCTGCGCGCTAACAGCAAGTGATATCAAAAGAGCCAAATCGCGACTCTTACGCGTAGTCGAAAGACTTGCGTAAAGAAAAGCGCGATCGGCGGAGAACTTCGGTCGTTACGCAAGCTCGTCGAATAAAAGAAAAGGAACAGCTTCGTAGAATTGCTCAGCCTAAACGAACGCCGCTCGAAAGGCGCAATTGCGCTTATCGGGCATCATTATCTCGTTACTCGTCTCGCCTCGTTCAATTTCTTCTTTCCAGAAGTCGATCCAAAGCACCGATTAACGATACTTCTGTCTGTTCGCAATACGTCTAAGTCTTTTTTAGTATTCTCGAGATTTGCCCCGAGAAACTTGAACTTTCCCGTCATAAAGGTAATGCACTATTCTTTTTCAACAAAAAACTTTTATAGTAAGACATAACTTTTTCCGAAATAAAGACTGAGATTTTAAACAAAGTTCGAATAAAAAGTCCTGTACATATAGATATATAGAAACAAAAATAATTTATCTTTTGTGTCTGGATTAAAAAAGTGATCGTTGTGAGACGCAACTTACGATTGTTGATATATTGCAGTTTTTAGATTTTTTTATAGCTTAATAATAACGATGAAGAAAGAGAGATCGTTGGGCGATCCATAAAACAGTAAGTATTTTATTTAGGTACAGATGGCATACTCGAGGGAATGTCCACGACAGTACTTACTACGACTGCATTCGGCGAAATTGGAATTTAAATTTATTGCTGCGTGCGCCTGTTTCTCTGTCTCTTTCTTTTACACACATTTACTGTCGTAACCGGCATTTTGTTTTACGACAATAATTTCACGAGATTTGGTTAAGATTATGGGAGGGCTTACGGTAACAACAATGTGCATCAACGAAGAAAAGCGAGACGTGTCGTGGTAAATAGCACATGCGAGAAGTTACATAATTACCGTTGAACAAACAGCGTGGCGAAATGAGGGGATTTCGTGAAAATGATACTATAGAATACTGTATATCCTTCTGTGCGCTATTAATTAATACGGTCTTGTGTGGTAGAACAAAATCGATAAGATATTTGTGTGTGTGACGCACAGAAACAATATGAAGTACTATTATAAAATATTTATATATTTTATTTATAAAAAGAAAAAAATGCGTAGACAGTGAAAATACTGCGTCGCACTATGTAACAACAAATGTGTAATTATTATCTAAAGAAAACAAATACTCTTATATTTTCTATTTATAATTTTTTCATTTTATGTAAAAAAGTAAAAAGTATCTTATTATTTGTGTGTGTGTACAACAAAGTTATCTCGTTTTTACAATGAATTTTCTGGAATATTCTACAATAAGTGACATGTATATCTTACAAAATTAATTTAACTGTTTGTGTCAACGATTATTAGATAAGAAATTACATCTTGAAAGAATACAAGTGGATAATTTAAAAGATCTTGCTCTTTTTTTTCGTCTGTGACATTTCCACAGAGAGAGTTTTCCTAGAACATGCGACTAACGTCACAAGCGGATAAAAGGAGAGCGACCGGAGGAAGAAGCAGTGAACTCCTCGCGATCTGTGCACTCGAGCGTTAGTCCG
This sequence comes from Pseudomyrmex flavicornis, assembly GCA_014825475.1. Lineage (NCBI taxonomy): Eukaryota > Metazoa > Arthropoda > Insecta > Hymenoptera > Formicidae > Pseudomyrmex > Pseudomyrmex flavicornis. Next base: position 4,576 of record QVNW01000419.1, on the reverse strand, counting down.
GAAAATCGACAGTTTCTTCTATTTGCCAGGTCGCGCTTTTCAGATCAAAGAATGAGGCTTTAATTAGTAAAAGAACAGCGACCTCATTGCAAGAACGTTTCGAACCTCTCTCATGTGCATACAGGGTGTCGTTTGTTAATCACAGTTTAGCTTCATATGTAAAAAGAAATTATGTATAGACAGACATAGAGAATAGACAATTATGAGAGATTACAAGCAACTTATCAATATTAAAGATATTTATAAGAATATGTAAAAGAGATTTTGCATACACAGAAAAATAATTTTAACATTTAATTATTTCAAATATAAATTGTAACGTACGCGTAATTAATATCTAAACTTAAAAAGAGATTACGTATTCTCAGAAATATGAAGCAATTTAATCTTGATTTATTTTTAAATTTGTTTCTTCGGTCTTGCAAACAGAACAATAGCGAGAGTCTTGTTTAACAATTTGCTTAAGGGCCGAAAACTTGTATAGTTACTCGACGGATATGAATTTGGTACATTCTCTTGAGAATACCTTGATAGCATGTACTATGTACTGAATTTGCGGTATTAACTTCCTGTAAGCGGTTAAATATTAATACATTACACACAAATTTTGAAATGTATGTGTTATTTCGATCTAAATTACATTATGAAAAATAGACGCGATTTGTTGTGCGTGGATTGGAAAGAGACACCCTGTATATAAAAGGAGCACCGTTTTCGAGATAATTTTAAGTCTTTGAAACGAAAGGACGCCCGTATAACACCCTTATTCTATTGTGTATATATATATATATTTAATATATATATATATGTATAAAATTGTTAATCCGTTACAAGTATAAAATACTAATTTGCTAGGTTTTAAACCTAACTATATGAGATTATTACAAGCTGATATTTTGTATACGGATTAACAGTTGTGAAAGATAAATAGTGTCTTAGCTCATTCTACGCGAGCAACACGTTACTTCTTAAATCAAAATCAAACAAACCCTGCGCGAAATTGTCAATTCTCATACATATTTCTCACATAATTTTTTTTTTAATTTTCTTTTTTTTAAATAAAAGAACGAACACGTCTGATAATATATTTTGACGTTGCAGTATAAAATATTGTTAAAAAAAAATATATATATACACTTTGATTTATGTCCAAATATATAATCTCGTAAAAAAACAAAATTCCCATGTGGGTAAAAATCGATAGTGTCGAGTGGAATTTTTGGATGTGCGCGAGATATACAATCAGCGATCGCGAGTGTCGCGTTCCTGCGAGATTTTGCGATAGCCGAATATTCTGCTGACAATTGCTTTTTTTTTTTTTTTTTTTTTTTTTTACCAAAATCAAAACGTACGTGTAGGTACTCGCACATTGCGCCGTTTTCAGTAATATAGTATTCACGATTCGTAAACCATCGTGTTGATTTAATTGTTAAAAGTGCGTTGCGCGTTAGATGTGAATCAGGGATGCAGTCGGGATTATCGGAGTAAAATCGATTTGCATTCGTAAAGTATGTGTGAATGTAGCGAAATACATTTTTCTTGTATTTTTTTAGGTGCATTTGATGTCACACAGCAGAGATTGCAAAGTAGATGAGTCGGCGAATATAAAAGTTTACTATAATAGAAAGATTTTATCGTAATAACGTAAAGGCAAAGCCACACGGTAAGAGGCTTTGTGGATTTATAATATGTTGTGTGTGATATGCATATAGAAATACGTTTTTTTTTTTTTAATTGTCGGTTGAAAAAAAATACATAAAAATGGAATTTATATAAACTTACTAGGTTTAGTAAACATTATTATCACTTATATAAAATTAAAACTTGTACTATAAAAACTCATATGTTTTGTTTTCCATTACACGAACAAATATTATTCTTATTTTAGCTTATTTTAAAACAACGTAAACATTTTATACATGATCTTACAACATATTATGTAATATAAATAAAAGAGAGAATTTTTTTTTTTGAAAGAAGATTTCTTCAATGTAAGTAAAGTGTGTAAATAATCAATATACTTTAATTTACAATCACATTAAACCTAAAGAAGTGTACACACACAATTTAGTTTGCACAACGCTGCATTTCTTGCTTTTCTTTTTTTCAAGGGGCGGAATTCCACTCTGCTTCGTGCGCATAATAAACTAGGAGAGTAGATATATACATACATAGCTAAGTATGCACACGCGAGTAGACGCACACATGAACATAGATGTTGCTTTTTACGGGGTGTCCCTATATAGACCGGTCAAATATAGATTCTATTTTTGTGGTGGCATCACATAATAATAGCGGGTCAAGACGAGGTGCACAGATAGAAGGAGATTCCCCTTCTCCATTGTGCGGAACAGCGGGAGCAAAGCGCGGAGAAAGGACGAGGGGAGAAAAGGACAGGGCAGAACTCCAATATTCGGAATTTATAACCCCTCGTAACTCATTCGGTTTCTGCACCTAATACCAACCGCGTTTCACATACCCACTTCTCGCGAGCAGTTTCTACGAGCTCTTCAAAATGATTTCACTGCCACGTCACTTTATTATCGTCATTTGTCTCCCAGGTTTCGTACAAACATAAACGATCAATAAGTCCGAGTATTCACTTATTTTTAAGTTCCAGGGATATTATAAATTCCTCACAAATTCTTTAAATTTAATTACGTTTATTATCTGCGACAATATGATCGAATTTGATTTATTTTTTCAGAGATACAAAGTATGATATTATACATTACAGAACAAAATACACAACTTTTGTCGCCAATAAAAATAATTTATTTTGTGTTTTGTGAATTTTCAAAGATATGCTTTGGTGAGCGAAATAAGTTAAAAACTTTCTCGCGGATCACAGATTTATTTCCATGAAACATAGTTGGAAAAACACTGCTGCGAGGGTTTCGTGTATCGATTTCGAATTTGTGTATAAGCGATGCATCGATTCTTCTTCTCCTCTTCAGCCCGGAGGTATTATACACCAATAAATTCGCGTAATCGCATATCTCAGGGCAATCGCGCTACGTAGCTGGAGAGAGAGCCGCTCGCGGAGAAAAATATAACTCCGTCGGGGATTCCCCGAGGCTCTATACATTCGCCTTCTTTTGCGCTTCCGCCTTCGAGACCACGGTTTCCGCTCTTTCTCTCATCCTCTCGTGCCCTCTCCTCACCCTTCTTTGCTGTATTTTAATGGCCAGTCGTAAAGCACAGGAAAATTAAAAATTCATATCGGCGAGAGAATTTAAGAGTCGTCCGCGCGTTTACGCCCTTTGCTCCGTTATATTTGTATTTTCGCAATAAATATGCAATAGAGCTCGGTCATCTGAGCAATCGATTGATTAAACGTCGTTTATACTAACAATAAATCCGCGACTAAAAATCTACATATATATGGATTGGATATAATACCATACGTTATGAAGTATTAATTTTCATTAGCAATGCCTGGGATATTGTACTATTAAATTTCTAATAATAGCAGTGATGATTTTAATTAATTGTGCATTTGTGCGTGAATATACCATACGAATTATTTTCTCACATTTTGTGCGTGTGTGAGTATATTAAATTTGCGGATATATTGATGATCAAAGATTTAACGCACAGTAGTTTTAAAGTTACAAATTAATAAAAGAAGCAACATCGTGCTTACTTCTTGTTTACTAAGAATTTTGTTTTTTACGTAAAACTTTACTCAATAAGTATTTTTACTACTTTTACTGTATTGAATTTGTTAATCAAAGTTTGTACAAGTAATGTATACTTTTGTAAATTTTCATTCTTGCGCGCGTGTTTAAATAGTTTTTACATTAGATTTTTTTATCGCATGTGATTAAGAGAAAAATTTCTCTTGTCTCCTTTTCTTTTCGCGATATGTACATGCGTTTCATCCGGTTTTTCCGCGCTTAGGTCGGCAAACCGCGCAAACCGGAAATGCTATACCGGAAAACTGAACCGACGCAAGAAGAAATGTGCGCAAAGTCTCGGTGTGGCCACAGAGATGTTTCTCGCGGCCCACTTTCATGCTTTTTCATTTCTATCTCGGTTTTCTTGCGTCGTCGCTTTTTCCTCCTTGCCTTTTAAAGCTTCGACTTCGGTACATTTTGCGCCGGATGATGTCTTTCACGTGGTGTACGTCAGTTTGTTAAAGAAATTAAAACGGTCACCATCTGCAAGCGTAAATCAAAGTAAACCAGAAACAATCGTGGAAAACCGCATAAGACATTATGTTTTTTTTTCTAGTTTTAATTATCTAAAAATACAAGAGGATTTGACGGTCCCATATACAACTTCCATATTTTATTGGTTGTTTACTATGCAATTTTTTTTTGCGAAGGCAAACTCGCAAATTCGCCATTAATTATCGAGTGTAAAGCGAAAATTGCATCGCTGGTAATACGCCGATAAAGTTGCATCGAAATAAATCGGGGCTTTCTGGTTAATCAAATTTTAACACTTTGCTGGAATCGGCAATTAGAAACAAAAAGAAGATTGATATATCAATATGCGATATATATCGATATGCGATATATATCGATATGCGATATATATCGATATGCGATATATATCGATATGCGATATA
>QVNW01000418.1:0-45734 GCA_014825475.1 Pseudomyrmex flavicornis | reverse complement strand
ATCTCTCGGTTAGTGTTTTGTTTTGTCCGGCGTGTAGGTGGACATCATGATGACAGAATAGAACATAAACGTGGGGCTCCCGAGGGAGTTACGGGACATAAAATCCCGCGTCTCCCTTCTCTACGCGCCTGGCGTCGAGATGTCGGGGCTTCCCGTGTTCTCATATAAAACGTGTCCCCGCTGCTCTCTGGCCCTTGCTCATCAACAGTGACAGTTGATCTTCCTTTCAGGTCGAATCGTCCCGTGATCGAGAAACAGATTGAATCGGTTCCTTCCTTCGTTCGATCCAAAAGGAATCGTTGCTCGTTGACATTTGCGAGAAAAAGATGCGCCGGTGTTGCGAGCAAGATTAATATATTTACAAACCCGAAGAGAGATGTCATCGGAAAAGCTCGCAGTGTTAAAATACTGGTCTCAAATATGTAAACTGAGTCCTGATATATAAACACTGCGTAAACTTTCTTTATACACACACACACACAAAACTTACAAAATTTTTACATATAGATGTAGAGCATTTACTGATATATAAGAGCATTAACTGATTATTTCTTTCATCCATTATATACGCACTGTATTAAGTTAGCTTATTTGAAAATATGGCAGCTCGAGTATCTCTGCAGGAGTCTCGCCCTTTCGCCGAGGGAATTAAAATTTTTTGCAGACGGGCAGACAGGTACTCAACGATTGAATCGCGATAACACGCGGAGACTGAAGCGTGTGCGCCTGTGGTATTAATTCATAGGTGGAGTCCCCCCTTTAAACAATAATCTGCTTCGATTTTTTTTCTCATTTTTCACTTACTGATGCATGAATGAGTCCTGCCTGCCCTTATGTTCGCCGTTGCCCCAAGTCGCGCCCGATAATGACTTTGTTTATCACGTCATAAGGCGTCCAGGTGAAATATTGCGTCGGATTGGCGCTCGACACTCGCCGACTTAATTGCCACTGCGCGCCGTTTCCAAATGACTTTACGCAATAACAATCATCGCGCGTTCTCTCTCCCGTTCGCGCACAGGTGTATACATGTGTACTGCGGACTATATACACACACACACACACGCGCGCGCGCGCGCACGCACCCGCTAAACTCGTACGAACCCGATTCCCGTATACCTGCTCCTCCCAGACGGAGTTCATCGGCAAATTGTGCTGACTCACGTCTTCCCGTTACTATCGACGATGCCCATGTAAATGTGTGCACACTCGAATCTTTTTCCTACAGCCTGGAATCATGGACGTACGGAAGAAAAGCGTTTTCTCTCTGATTTCTCTCTTTCTTTCTCTCTCTCTCTCTCTCTCTCTCTCTCTCTCTCTCTCTGACAACAATTGCTTCTCACAATCAGTTTTACACTCGAGAAACACATTTGAATACTGTGCGTTAAACCGTAAATGTTTTAGGTTATCCTATATATTATCTCTTAATATAAATACATATTAATTATAAATCAATATATAAATTATATAAATGTAAATCTATTCAATTATTTTTATTTTGTTTATCTTTCACAATTTTTGTGTTATCACCTATATTAGCACTGAGAAATATTGAATGTTAAATAAAAAAAAAAAGGTATTTTCGAAGATATATTCAATTTGAGATTCCGACAGGAGTGAAAGAAAAGATGAGAAAGATGAGACAAGCACGCGTTGTGAATTCGACCACGTGTGCGCGTATGGTTACTCATGCGCGTATATGCATGTATGCAAATTATCCCTCCGTCCGATTGTTATGCAAGATCCACGATAGATCTATGCTAATGGAAATCGTTAATGCATCCACGAGGATCCTAATCGGGTGACGATAATCTCACCACGGGATCGCAGAATTAAAATACGCGCGCACAGGTGGTAGACATCGCGTGTGTGCTACTGGTCAACCCGAATTTCGCGTGACGTCATCCACACCGAGGACCACACGGTGTTTCCGGATTTTTTCCGGGGATAATTTACTGGAAATGAAGGGCAAAAAGGATCAGATGTTGCAAATTTATAAATAATGTCAAATATGCGCAAAACCAAATGAAATTTAAGATATATATATATAATATTGTTCAATATTATATATATAATATATTATTATATATATAATATTGAAGAAAAAATATATATAATACATTGTTTTTCATAATATAAAAATTGAATATTATATGATAGCCACATTAAACTTCCCTCTTTTATTCAATAAATTTCTCACATTCTTAATTTATTACGATCATTAAGTAATTAATGTATTCAGCCAGTTTTTATTTAATTATTCTAATTTCTCTATCGCGTAAAAGGAATGAAAACTCGTGTTTTGTTCCCCTCATGTTTCCTCAATATGTTGCGTGCATGTTAGAAGCACGGTGTCCAATCTAATCAGATATCACTTTGACAATTGTCAATTAAACGGGCTCGGGGATGATGAACTGCATTACTCTCTCCTCGGGGGTAACGCAGAAAGACCGCGCTACCTGTTCCGAAAAGCGTCGAATCACGCTCGAAATAATAAATCCGGTAAACGACGTAAATCCCGAAGCGTATTAATGTAAATTCATGCGAACGGGTCCTAATCGCCTCCGGGTACACCTGCGCGCGCCATATGGTGTTTTCTATTCCAGGACCACGATGTATACAAATAGAATATACAGGGCGCCCCGACCTCGACCCCATCGTAGGTGAATTTGGAAGCGACTCCCGACCCTCAACCCCAATCGTTGTGCGCGGCGCGCTAAGGCTAGACAGATTACGAGCTATTATCATTCCGAAGTCGAGGGTTGTCCGCCGCGCGCGCGGTTAGGAAAAACGCGAGCATATGTTTAATAAGTTCGTATGGCGTTTCTTAGGCCCTCCAGTCGGGAGTCAACCATGTTGACACATGGTAATTAACTCTGAGTAATTGGAAAATGTAGCTTGTGTGTAGCGAGTAATATGTCACCGCGCAATTACACGTATTGGTTCACGGGAATTGAAGTCAAGTACATCGGAAATCGTAACAGTCTTCGGAAAGTACTTAGAGAAAACAAAATTAAATATTAGAAATATTTAAATATCTAAATATTAGAAATATTTAACTTTACTGACTTTGCGTGTGAAAATTGAAAATTGTGATAAAAAGGAAAGCTGTAAGAGATAATGTGTAATAGGTAATGTACAAAAAAACTTTCTCGTAGAAGGATGGAAAAAAAAAGGAAACTTTCGTAAGCGTATTTTTTTCGGGAGCAGATAAAAGAAGAAGTGGTTTTAGAGCGCGTGTCGAGGTTTTAGAATATATTATGCACAGCGCGACAGTTTATTATCGTGTATGTGAGTTTAGTCTCGGACCTGTCGTCTTCCTCTCTCTCCAGGTCAAATCACCGCCTAAGCCCGAACGGGCTACCGGTTTTCAGATTGGTTGATCTCCTCTTCCACGGTGTCACTGAATAAAATGAGTTTCTTCTGGCCAGAATTCGAAGGAGGAGGACGAGAAGAAAGAAAGAAAGAAGGAAACCAGATTTGGACCGCTACAGAGGCAGATTGTCGTTTCTACTTTGAGCGTGACGCTGCACGATTTCTCCGTGAAAGAAAAACGAACCGATGTATAATATGATTATAAAACGTTTTTGTACGCGGGCAATTTGTAGACACGTATGAATGCTCTCTCTCTCTCTCATTACGTTTTAATGGCTAAAATATTTTTGCTATACATTTAAATAACAAGTATGATATACAAAAGACCTAAAATATCTCTCGAAATCGTTTTCTTTCAATAATGTCTTAAAATCTTCATTTTGTCAGAAAACAAAAACGATAAACTTGACAATATTAAAATAAATTATTAATTTTCATTGTAAATACATACATGCGATAGAATCTTGATATGAAAAATTAAGATGAAAAGGAGGTATTTTCAAACGAAGTCTTTAGAAATTCTGATCGTTAGCCTCGTGATAAATAACGAAAGTTCGAGTATATCTTTCGAAAGAGATCAGGTTGGGATAATGAGAAGCAGGGGCTGAGCCGCAGGTGTGGGATGGGGGAACCTGCTACCGAACTACGCACGTCATTGGCGTAGGCACAAAAAAATCCTGACCGTCCTGATCAGATTTTTTGTTTCCTCGTTGCTTTTGTAAGTATCGATTATTCTCGAGTTTTCGAAATTATTTTCATCATTAAAACATAGTGCATTCGGGAATTATCTGCCGATGATTAAATAATTACCGTCAGCGCACAAACACATTTTAGCTTTTGACTAAAATATATCTTTTAAAAGTAAAAAAAAAGTCTGAATTGCTGCTGTACGTAAATAGCATGTCGTCGCTACTTAGCGATCACGCCACTTCGGCGATTCACCTTCTCCATTACCGATAAGATTCATTTAGATCAGAATCACAATTTCCACAGCAGAATCGTTCGTGGCATTCGAATAAATTCTCCCGGCTGTCCGTTCTTATTTCCCTCTTCTCGTCGTGAAATAAATTTCCGGAATCGACGACGTAACGCCGGGGAAAATTGTGCCGGCTAATTGCGGACGACTTTTACGCCGTCTGAGGAGAATCCTCTTCTTCACCCGATGCGGACCGCATTCCGCGCGCGAGAGTACGCACGCACGCTCGAAGGAAAATCTTGAGCACACACGGCCGTGAAGCTGGCGGAATGTAATTTCGTCTTGGCTGAAATTCTGGGCGAGGAGAGACACGACTCTCGCCTTATTGGCCCTTATGCGACTCGACCGCCGGATGGCGACCGTGGCACCTATAAAACTCGTCCGACCATTATTGTATGTCCTGCCACCTATTCGCGTCCGAACGCGGAGGATGTAGGAGGGAATCGTGGTCCCTTTATAACAAGGATGACGGAAGACAGGGAGACGCGACGGGAGAAAAGACGATATCTCGTCGGGCAATTTGAAAAATATTGCGAAGACTGGAGGAAATATTGCCCGGGAGCTTATGAACCTCGAAGGTACTATTTGTCTATGAAGATAGCGTCTGTGGAATCCAAGTTGAGTTACTTCGTGCTATATATTCTTTCCGCAAAAAAGAAAAAATATATAATCTCTAACATTGTTATATAAAAAAACAAACTCTCTACAAACATGGTCGATATTAACATGCGATCTCAGCGAATCGCCACGAAATCGCCACGTTACCGCGCATAGTAATTTTCGAGGTAAAGCAGGAGCGACGGAGCTCGACGACCTTTTAAGCATCGCGCACGGAAACAGTATTTGTTCAACGCGCGGGAGCCACGCTGCCGTCTGCTCGTTTCATCAGCATGCCAACGATGACGGCCGATGATGACTTTGATTCGCAAACACGGCTCCCAATTATACGGGGATGGTATCCGTACGGTAGCTGACCGTGCATTAGCTGCACCAACAATGCATTATTCAGTGTATACACGTTGTGTTGACGTATTTGCCCGTTTCGTAATATGATTGCTGCGATATTATTCGATGCGCTCGGTTCAACGTACTTGGGCATCGGTTCGAATTTTGCGAGCTGTCACCGACAAATTAATCCGGCCTCCTCATCGTTTATTCGCGCGCGCATAATCCGCGTCGCGATTTAACGGGAAAGAAGCGGAAGAGTAAATAATTTTTGTCGCTGCCGCGCGGCAACGCGCGCGCATCGTCCGCGCATCGATCACATGCGTTGGATTTTAATATCAAAGCAAAAAAAAAAAAAAAAAAAAAAAAAAAAAAAAAAACAGAGAAATCGCGCAGTCGCGCTATTATTGTTCGTTAAGTGGAACGAGTTTGCGATTTTTTTTTTTTATCGGCGCGGAAAAAGTGTCGCCGGTATATTTCATCGATATTAAACGCGCGCGGTAAAGGGACACGTGGTTTGTCGCGTAAACATGGATAAAACAGAACCAACACGCGTGCACGGAATAGCAGATATGACGTCACGTCCGTAATAAAACTAAATATTGAAAATTGAATAATTCATAGTTGGAGTCTCGGTTGAGTTTGAAAGTTTGAAAATTCTATCTCTCGACTATTTGCAGTCGCGATCGCACACGTACACACCCACCCTCACGCACAGTGTGCGCATTCAACTTTTAATAGAACCAAGAAATACACCGTGCGCGAAGCATTTCGCACGTATTTAATCCGTGACTGTCGTGCCAATGTTGGCTATTGTGCGCTATTACTGTATTTGCCATTTTAACTTACTATTCCTCGATAAACTTCCGCGTACCTTTCGTCTTCTGATTGATGTCGCATGCGTGAGCGCGTCTTCGGTGTCATCACGCGCGACTCTTTATACCGCGCTTGCACCGTGCGATTGAATAACTGCGATCATGCCATCCGATTAAGACGCAACGCAAATATTTTCTTCCCTTACCTGATCAGGTGTGTTGACTCAATGAGAAATGTGATAGCAACGGAAGGTAAATAGTATTCAGCGTTTACTCTGAAAAAAAAAGGCGTAATAAAATAAATAATGCATCAATCGGTAGAGTGCGCACAGTGCAATGTAACACGAGATAGTACGCGAACAAATGCTCTGTGTCAGAACTGTTTTTACAAATAAAAACGCTAAATAGGACAAGGTCAAATAGAATAAATAGAAAAAAAGCGATTTTACATACGCAATGCACAACCGAGCGGAATATAAAAGTTGTTCAATCAGCATATCGACTATAAATCCGAAATATGGTTGAAAGAAAGATGTTTGTTCCACATGAAAAAAAAAAAAAAAAAAAAAAAAAAAAAAAAAAAAAAAAAAGAACCGCGGTGGAAACCAACGCTTCCGCATTGTGAACCCGGACGAAATTCACGCTGATGCAAGTAAACAAATGCGCAATCGTTAAACAAAAATATTCGGCCGAGCTGCCGGGCGACGCACACGTCACTGACGGCTAAATATTTGCGTAGCTGAGTGCTGGTGCCGGTAATAACAAAGGAAAATAGGCGACACGCAAACAGCATCGCATTCGTACCACATGAGCGGCGCGCCTTTTTACCTGTCCATTGCACGACTTAGTTTTAGTTACACAGCAAACGTTACTTAAGAGAAAAAAAAGTCCTTTTCTACATATCGGACTGTGGTTTCCATATAATCTCTCTTTTAATGTTCGACAAAGAGATGTAGAAAAAACAACATACATTTCAGTAAAATACTACATTACCAAGAAAGTATCAGAATCGTTATCTTCATCGGTGCGAAAAGATCAGATAAAAAAAAAAAAATCTGATAATAACCAGTTTTCTTAATACTCTTAATACTCTTTTCATGTAATCGTCTCTCCTTACGTGTCGCTCACTCTCAGTTTTCGCTTTTCGTTTTCCATTTTTTCCGCGCTACGAGGATCGTTTTAAGAATACAACCAATATTTGAAACACATTTTAGACTACAATAAAGATAATCGAGAAAAATAATAAATGAGACAGATAGATGTTTGAAAGATTCAATTTTTTTGTCAAGTTCATCAACAATCCTGCTCGCGCCTTTATCACATCCGGTCACGATAAAAACGCAGCTCCACCCGATTGTTCCCGAAGCGGTTATTGCACGTTCGATTTAAATTAATAAAGCTAATCAGGCTAATCTATTGACCAGGCGAGTCCGCGCGGCCATTGTTGATGGTTCGCTCGAAATATGCAAATGAGCGGGGGATGAAAGCGGGGCGGGCACGCATAGCCGTGTGCGCGTCATCACTCAGGTGCCCCGGCTTCGTTCGCTCGTTTCCGTGTGTGGACATGCTCGTGATAATGAAAATACCGGGCTGTGCCAGTATAGAACGCGCACAAGGGAGAGTCCAGCCGGGGCGATCATTACAGTCATCAGCGAGATGACCGGCTCGATAGTCGATCAATTAAATGACCCTGCCGGATTCTCTCTCTCTCTCTCTCTCTCTCTCTGTCTCTCTCTATCTTTATCTATCTATCTCTTTTGCTCTTTCTCCGTTTCCTCTCTCTTTCTCGCTCCTCGAGAACCCGAAATCGATGCGAAATGCGGCGCAAACGAGACGCCTCCGGCGCGTTGGGAAGAGTACCGGGCCCGCTCTCGACGACCGGGCAGATAAAATTATTTTAGAAAATTGCCACATTACTGCGCGCGCGCAGTGACGATGATGAAATGCGGAATCGAGTTAAGTAATAGTTAACAAGCACATGTTTTCCGAGTGACGGACGTGTGTGTATACTTTGTGGTAAAATTGGTCCGCGAATCTTGTTACGCGGAAAAGCGTACTAAGGCACATAAGTTTGTTACTTCGCATTTTGTTCGGACCGCGATATACGCAAAGCGACGATACCAAGCGGAGTTACATTATCGATAAATAGAGTTTCGCGGATAATTAAACGCAAAAGCAGCACAGTGAGGCAGGATCGAAATAGAATTCGGTTGGCCGGCGCATTCACTTGCGGTATCGCAAAAACCGCAGCGGCCACCGCGGAATCAGTTTTCCGCGAGCAATTACAAAGGGCGTGGCTCCGTTGCTAAACACATTACGATGCTACGAAAATAATTGCTCTATTACGCGTCGTTCCGTTTGCGAAATATCAGGCGCGCACCCGCGATCATATTTAAAAGCGATCTCGATCCGGAATTATTACAAGTTCGGATAACTAAGCAGCCCGCAAAAGTTCCGCGAACAGTTTCTCCTACGACAAAAGCGTAAATATTTTTTTTGCGCAAATATTACACTCTCGAACGATAATTCGAAGCCGTTCCGCGGCCTATAAAAACGAGCTATAAACGTCCGGCCGCAAATATCGCTCCTTTCTATGCAACTTTTTCGTGTTACCTTGAAACGCAGGCCGCCGAGAGCCCTGCTGTGAGTACTAAGACGTTTGTAACGGACGAAGTGGCTTGTTTGTCGTAAACAGCCAACGGGCGAACGGTATATCGTCTACGTTTCTGTTTCTGCGAAATCTGTAAGCAGGATGAACCCAGCAACTTTGTAAGAGAGTCGATGTCGCAAACCAAACTTAACGCACGGTCACGCACAAAAGAATATCGTCCGAAAAAACTGTCAGAGACCGATCGTTCAGATCATTAGATCAATACAACATGAGTTAAAATTTACTTAGAGACGTTGTATTGTTATCACATTATTTAAACAAAGCAATTGTGTCTACAAATAAAAAAATTAATAAAAAATTATATATCTTGTACGTATTATATATGTGTGTGTGTGTGTGTGTGTGTGAAATATGTTGTAAAATAGAAATAATTGCGGTTAGTTAATAGCATCTTTAATTAACGTAACAGTTCTTGATACATCCATGATGCGAAGATAGCAATGAGCGGAAAGACATACGAATGAGAGACAATTTTCTCGAGAACAGGCGACTGTGAAAAATTCTTCGTGATCGTAAAGTTAACTAGTACCCTCAAAGCAACTACCGACCCACCGAATGGCAGAAGAGAGCCTTAACTCGTCCAACTTCGTTTAGCGTAACGCGGCTGTGTGGATTTAAAGACTTTTATATATCGGCAGTGGCTGTAAAGCGAGCAGGGCAATGAGCCAAGAGGCGTTGCTCTACGCGAGAACACGTGTAAACCGTGCGGACAAGGACCGCTGTGTGCCTTATGGGGTTACCGAGTGACGTTACCCGGGGTTACAGCGAAGTTACAGCCGCTCGCGCGCCACTATTGCACGGGCTGTTTGCCTTTGTACGGGCAAACACGAGTTGCTCACGACTTCGAACGGGACCGGGTAATAGCCAAGAGGGAAGTTTGCGGCTGAAAAAGCGACGTAGAACTTTTTACGCGATTTCGCTCTCAGACGCGCTAAAATTAACGATGAGAACTACGCAATAGAAAAATTTATCATTCCAAAAATAATAATTTTAAAACAAATCAATATTGCATGTTTTTAGATAATACATTTAATAAAATACTTGGAAAAAACTTAATAATATTGCCTCGCATGTAAGATGAGATTTTTGTTGTTATCGTTGTTTCGAATATAGCAAGAAAACTCGTCGCTCTGTAAAAAATATTAGATCCTCAATGCCAGCCGTTAGCGTCATCGTGACGATCATGATCCATTTCCTCAGCCGAAGGGCGTTTATCGCGATCGTTTTGGGCGCCTCCGTTGACGAAACTGCGCCGACCAGTCGTCGTGTCGCAGGATGTCGGTGCAATTACCGGCGAGGATAGGACTTATCCGGATGGCGCGCGAGCAAATCGCGCGGAGAAGGAACGAGAATGTCATTTCCTCGGATATCGGAGGCTCTTCGACGGCTCGTCTGATCCCGGATTGGGCGAACCGAATGCGCCTAGTTTTTAAGGCGCGGGAGTAGGTCGTCGGTTACGTTTATTGGTCTAATTTAAATAACGCAAACACACACACACACACACACAAGGGAGGGGTGCTATCTCATCGCGCGGTCGTCTCTTCCCTACCGAGAATCCCCGCCGTTCCGGATCTTGTCAAGCCCTCCTTTCGCCTCCGCGTGCCTGATGACTGAAGGATTTACGGACTTTTATTGCACGGCGCATTTATCTCGGGCGGGCGCTCATGCAAATTAAGATCTCTCGGTGCCCGGAGACACGCTAGCGCCGAGACGCATATACGCGGAGACACTGCTGCCTCCGCTGCCGATGGAGAAAGAAAGGGAGAAAGTGAGATAGCGCGCTTTTGTCTTGAGTTTCGCAGTGCTGGTGCACAATGCTCCCCTTTGTTGCCACCTCGGTAATGCCCGCGCCACCCGCGTGCCCTTCCTCCACGTTTCTCATCCTTCCTCGGTGTACTTTCCTTCGCGCCGATTTACACGGAGATGCGATCTCTCACGGTGCTCTGGAAAATCTCACGTGTTTATCCGTCCATAGAAAATACTGCGTTTGTTCGAAATTGCGCAAGCGACGGGAATTTCTTTCGTTTCGTTTCGTTTCGTTCGACGTGTAATTTTCTCGGTCAAAGCCTGACGTAAACCTTCTCCTCGCTTTTATTTGTATCGTAAATTTCTTTCTTTCTTTCTTCCTCTCTCTCTCTCTCTCTTTCTCTCTCGTTCTTTGTAAAATTTGAACTTTATTTACAGTACATTATTAGTAAAAACCGTCGCAATACAAAAATCTAACGTGGAAGTATACTGGTAAATATTAAAAAAAAAAAAAAAAATGCAGTAGATTACTCTCCAATTGACCGAGAAAAGAACGGCTTACGTTGTAAGATAATGCTAATAATTCCGAGCAATTTCAAGCTCGAGTGATTTCCACGGCAATCTGATTTATATACACATTAAAGGATCACTTTTCCCGACAACAAGCATCGCATGATAATTGTACCAAGACACTGTTTTCGATCACGCGAATAGCCTACTTTCTATCTCTGCATTTTGTCAGTTTTATTTACGAGGGAAAGGTCATAAACTTTCGAAACGGCAGTCCTTGCGAATAGCAGATACTCTGCTATTCACGCGCGCTCCCTACTGTATGTTTTAATTAATAATTCTCTCTCTCTCTTTCTCTTTTTATATATATATATGTATGTGTGTACGTTGGTAAGAAACTTGGAATTATCTTTCCTTATAATTACACAGCGTTAATTGCCATCGCAAACGAGGTGAGTTTCGTAATAGAGTCACCAGTTGTATTATAGTACAATATATGAAGAACTATTCAGATCCACTTACATTAAATGTATATTCACTTCTCTTTATATGTTTTTAATGACTAGATCTAAACTAGTGATTACTAGACATGTCATCTCGAAGCGAATGCATAATTTATTGTTTCGCTTTGACCGTGTAATATGCCACGCACTGCATTTATTAGCTGATCTCACTATTCATTTAACGAAAAAAAGAAGTGTCATTCGCGTGAATTGAAACTGGCACTCAATTATGCTCTTCTAATTGTACCAGAGATCTGACAAAAGCTTTGCACACGCTCAGGGCATCGTCTTCGCTTTCCGTTTTGTAAGAAAATTTTCTGACTAATGTCGTTCCTACTTCCGCGCTGCAAAATGATGCTTAAGCTTCGACGAGTGTGCATGTCCCGAAACCAGTGTTTTAAACTAGAAGTACCCGAAGTTTCTTCCCATCTAAACTGCATTCTCTGTATATGTGAACAAAACTTTAAAATGCAAAACCTTTGCCAGCTCTGAATTATGTGCATCACAATCCACATAAGACGTGAAAATATACAAAATCTAAACAGATCAATCTAATTTGTATGATGCACATGTACTCTATTTTCTCTTTATTTTTTTTTTTTTTTTCACTTAGACCTTCCTCTTCCGACGACAATTATTAATCGAACACATGACAAACTGAGTCGTACAAAGAGAAATAAACAATGACGTATCACCAGTGTGAGATGCCAGCTGTTTTTAACTTATTTATAATTGCACATCTATACGTGCCTCCTTTGACGCTTATATTTTTCCGAGGAAAGATGTGCGCTCTGGCCGCGCGTTCGTCTTGTAATTATCCCTTATTTGCTCATACCTGATGATCGTAAAACTCCACGTATCAAGTATAATAAATAACGCGAAATTAAAAAAATTGCAGGTTAAGAGGTATTCCATATTGCCTCTAGTTGGCGGTCTAATAGCGGACTTTAGCGTAATTTCGTCATCAGGCACGCTTATCGTGACGACTTCGTCATGTGCTCCGTCCGAGCGTGTCAGGCTGCGGCGGCGCGGGATGCAATTCGCAAAGTGCACGCCATATGACGATGCGAGCTACCCCGCAACGCGACCGACGCCACGCTAGGTGTACGAAGGAATTTTCTCGTGGCACGTGGTCGACGCACGAATCGACGTGCATATGGAAGAAAGGATTGTTCGCGTATGTACACACATATATATACGCACGCGCGCGCGCGCGGGAAAATTAAATGCAACTGTCAGGAAAGGCAGAGGGACTCGCTAATTCTGAGCTGCAATGCGAGTCGGTGGCGACGGTGGCTTTTCGAGGGGGTGGGCGTCCCCCTCCCATACATACGGTTCCAAATATAAATACTAGCGTGAAAGGAAGGGGTGGTCGCGATTGGGGATCGGCTACGAATGTGTCATGCGGACGGATCGAGCGCGCTCGAAAGCTTCAATTCGGAGCTGCGAGAGGGATTGCCGACACGTATGGCAGATAGTGACTGATCGCTCTTCACGCTCGGATAATCCCGCAGTATTTGCGGCAGGAAGTCGAGAGTGTAGGTGTAAGGTTTAATTAATACGTATCGATCCGCCTGATGCTTTCGACCTTCCCCGATTAAGCGATGATTTCGTTCCCTCGGTCACCTTCTCTATTTTCCCGTTTGTTCGTCGTATTCGTTTTCGAATGGATGGACGATAATACAAAATTGCCACGCGAACGTTGCAACGCGCAATGTAAAATATTAGGTTTGTTTGTAATAATAAAAAAAAAAAAAAGAAAAAAAATAATCTGCGTACAAACATCTGTGTTTGCGAGGCGCTTTTTTTAATTTATTAATTTATACGAGTATGAATGTTTGCAACTATCGTAAAATTAAGTTTTTTTTTTTTTTATGCGTGAGATTTCACAGATATACGCGACCGAGATAAATAGCGTCATTTAGTTTTTCATGGCTTCAGAGTTTTTTTTTTGTGTACGTTCTTCTACTTCTCCCACGCGCGGCACATAACGCGTTGCATATGAAGATTAAATAAATAAAGAGGATTAAAAAAATCCCGTCCAGATTTTTAGCGATAAGTAAGTTGCGATAGCAGAATCTCAGCTTCGTATGCATAAATGTATCGAAGTCAATATAACCGCGAAGGCAGCAATTAGCGCGGCATGTTCTTGCGAAAGCGCGCTCGGCTTTAGATGGTGAAGCAAAACGCAGAAAAGCTGGATATCATAGTCCGTCCGTGGCAATTGCAGAGAAGTGAAACAAATGAGTGACGCAAGAGATAACGTCTTCGGCGCGTGCGATGAATCGATAGATTCGATCCCGACAATAGAAGTCAAGCTACGCGCTCGCAACTTTGTCGTTCTTGAGGTGCGTTTATTACATTTATTATGTATAGCTACCACTATACGTACTAATTAACATCACAATGGCGCATAATACTCTATTCTTCATCGGTTTCTACGAAGTTACCGCTAAGTGATTAATGCGTATGCCCGCGATCGCAATCGGGGATATTGAATTATGCAACGAGTGCGTTACTTCATCGTAGTCGTAATACTTGCGCGCCAAGCCAGATCTTATCAAAACCGCGAAAGAACTTCGATAAACTTTTTAAATTTATTACAAAACACACGTAAAGAGAGAATATTGTTTTTTAACAAGTACACAAATCGTGTGCAATATGTTTTCGCTCGGCGAAGTTACAAATCATTGCTGCTTTGAGACGAAATGCGCGTTTTTTGTAGTTAAAAACTGCAATTGCCTTTTTTTCCGCGACTTCCGCGAATTGCTTCTCCGTTTACTCAATTTTAGTGTCGCGAACCCTTTCGTTCCGCAAACTGGCTGTCGTGCCGGACAAATCAGTAAGTCGCCTCGTTAATTTATATTCATTACATACAAATTGAATATTATATTATTCCGCCGCAGGGCGCGAATTCCCCCGAGGGTTTCGCGCGTTTGACACCCCATTGCAAAGACCCGCGCACAACAGGCCACTGCGTCTGCGTGACAATGATTCTGTTATCCACCGGCTTCGCCATACTGATGAATCGCTTTGTTTGCGTTTCGTAGACACACGGCGCGTTTACCGAGCACTCTCCTGCGCTCTAAACAATATAACCGAACGAGATAAAGCGCAGCCGTCGATCGCTCGTTATATCGTGAATGTGAGACGTCAAGGCAACTCGATTTATTTCGAGGTCGATACTCATCTTTCTTATTTTCGCGAACCGCACGATGACGCGGAAATTTATCTGACGCATTGTAGCCGCCTTACCGCAAACTGCGTTGGGCTTGTACACTTGCAGCAAATCGCGAGGAAATATCGTTCCCCCGGGAGACGAAAAAACGGATACCTTTATCGTCCGCTGGGAGAATAGAGAGAAAAAAGTACGATGTCATTATATTTCTTTTACTACGGCGGTCTCTCTATCGGTCTGATAATATATTCTAAAAAAAAAAAACAAAAAAACAAAAAAAAACAAAAAAACAAGTGACCGATGTTCGGCAGAATGTTTCACCCCCCTCGCTTCTTTGTTATTTTCCCTTATTAAGGTTATAATCTCGCGATGTTCGCTTTTTCCGATTACAGACTTTATGTGACAGGGGAACGCAGAATAATCACAGAGTTTGACAGTCAGTCGATGTAGAAAATTGACCAGGGACTGTAGATAGATTAGAATTGTCGTTCTTCGGACGGCCTGTACGTTTTTGCATGAAAGCCCTGTGCGAATTACAAGCCACTTCGATCGACGTTCGGAAGTGACTTGTAATCCGCACCGAAACTTTTGCAAATGTCAAAGAACCTCGCAAAAGCGATAAAATATTAAGGACCGACTGACCATTGGATATTCTACTTCGAATATCAAAAAGAATGTTTTACCACAGATACATGATAGAATCGTCAAAAGAATTTAAAGAAGCTTTTAAAGAAAAAGTGTGTTCCACAAATAATGATAAGGGTGCGAAAAGCGTCACTCAGGAAAAAAATATACGATTGAAAGTAAAGATAGAAAAGAACACCGACTGTCAGTCGTGATAGTCGTTTGAGTGATTAATGGAGCGTCACCTCTGAGCATAATAAGCCTATTGTTAATGCGAATTTCGAAGGTAGAACGCTCAGGTAGAAACGGTTGGACTCGGCAAACGTAGATGAGAACGGGACAAGTGGACGGTTTGACAATGATACTTTTTTTCAAATCGAAAAAAAGGACATCTCATTTGCATTGTACAGCCAGCATAATTTATTTTCAAAAATTATCCAGATGTGTCACAACAAATTAACCGCTGTTCAGAGTTTGTTAAAGAGGTGCGAAAAACAGCAGAGTGGAAATTTGGGCAATGAAAGAGCGAAAAAAAAAAGATGAACCATATCGAGGTTGAATATTATCAACCATCGCGCTGAACGTTGCGGATTTTTTTGATTATACCTTGCGATGAAGACTACGTAGCTCTGTCCGCGTAGCTCCGCCGCTTTTTTCCCTCTCCCTTTCTTTTCCCTGCACGTGGTGAAAATTACGGCAATATACATCGGTCAAACTCCTCGGCAAAAGACTTCTTTTCTTTTGTGCGGTGGCGTGGCCTGCGCACGGGAAAAGACGTTCTTTTGCGCGTGAGCATAGGTTTCCGTCCGCGGGTTCACTCGCTTCCTGGATAATTTCAGCTCTCCTTTTGCATCGAGTATCAAGCGTGTACGTATAATTCGTCGTCGTCAGTGGGCGGTGCGTCGCTTCGCGAAGAGCCACGCGAAGAAACTCAGACTGTACACGTGTACGCGTGCATGCGTCGCATGCATCGCGTCGCACCGTGTTGTGAAACGCGAACGTTAGTAGGTCCTATGAACTACCTTGCTAATGAGAGAGGTGTGCGTATGCGTGTATAACCTCCTGCGTTCGTTTTTTTCCTCGTTTTCTCGCTCATCTTTTTTCTTCGTGCGAAGCAACGAGTACTACATATGTGCGCTTTTCAGTACGTGAGCAACTGTCGCTCTGAGGAAAAAATATGTTATAAAGAACAACAATCTCTACACGAGAGAAAATAAACATTAAAATAAATATACCCAAAAGTGTGAAAATATTAAATTACATAAAGAGTAAAAACCAGAGTTTACAAGAAAACTTATTTAAAACCAGAGATTACAAGAAAAAGAATTGTTACAACTATTTTCGTGCTTTATTTCATTGCTTTGCTAAAGATTATTGTTCACATTTTTTCACCTAGTTTTAGTTCTTGTAATTATTCGCGATGCGCGTTGTATTTTTTTGTTTTTGTTTTTTTGTTTTTGTTTTTCTTTTTTTTGTTTTTTTTTCATCTCAGCGAGACGCGGAAAACGCGTATTGTATTATTTCTCTTGGGAATCAACGCTAAATATCTGTCCTCTGGGGGTTTCTTTTTTCTTTTCGAAACAGAAAAGAATGATACTTCAAAGACATCTTCGCTACCTTTGAAACCGGGCAAATACCTTTTGTTCTGGTTTAGATACGTTCGGGAAAGGCTGCGGCAAGGATTGAAAAAGGGCCGACAAAGGTGGTGGGCGTGCACGAGTCGTATCCGTATCTTTTCCCCTTACGAAAGAAACGTAATCAACATTCGCAGACATGTGATCAGAATTAATACAATGTGTTTCGTGCCGGTCAACGTCCTCGCGAGAAATCGAGCATTTTTGCTGATAAAACGCTGACTGTCTACGATCGAAACAATAATGCGGTGCCTTTTCAGGCATGTATCCCGAACGAGATAATCGAAAGGGATATTGATGTTTGCGTTCGGTCATCTCGTCTCTAGATGTGGGGAAAAAAAAACGTTATTTCGTCGGATAAGAAGGAGAAAAAAAGACACTTCTACAATTCCATCTCGGAGCTTTGACGTTGATTTACTCAGGTGCTTGCTCGATCTTGAACGACAGTCTTAATTAAAGGGAGAATAGCGCTGCAACGATTGCAGAAACGATTAAACTCTTACGAGGCGGGACAACGAGTGAAAATACGTGCCTTTCGCCCTAAAGAGCCGCGATGACGTGTTCCCCCGAGCTATCTCTACCGCGTCATAATTATCCGACATTACTAGACGGATAATACCTGTATTCGTCAGCTGACAGAGCGACGCAACACTGTTTCCGCTCATAATATTCATTATGTCGCATCTATAGTACATCCAGAGCTGCGGAACCTCGATGCATGCATTCTGGATTTTGTATCTATCACCGCAAAACGCTGTGCTGCATTGTAAGAAGACACGGCGCATTTTCGGGCTTGAAATAGCTATTGATACATGATCGTATTACGATCATCACGATAACGAGATCATCGTTACTCGACTTGGCGAACACGGAATCTCTCAGAAAATTCTAGAAGCAACGGCGACTCGAGTTCGTCGATCGCGAAGAAGACAAACGACCCCTCCGGGATCCTCGGATTCGTGATGCGAGATGTGAGCAAATGGTCCTAATTATAATCGCATTAGGACTGCTGGCGCCGGTTTTAGAAGAGATACCAAAGGTAATCTAGATCGACTCCGAGGTCAAATATAATGATCGCACTTACAACATCTTCTACGAATAACATTTACACGCGCAAACAATTAGATTAAAATAAATATAATTTTTAAAATATTAAAAATATACAATTTTCCACACACAAGAACCAAAAGATTCAAAGATTAATATAGTATCTATATATATAATCTATACATATAATCAGGCAGCTTTTTTGTGTATACTTTACATACCTGCTTATCTTTTTAGCTATCTTTTCCCGGTATCGGCTCGTTGTAGATTCTATATTACAATAACCGGCTCGTGTCGCAGCAAAACAACCCGGCGCGGCGATGATATTATTTCACGCGCACCACGAAACCTAATCCGACGACGAGGTCCTTGCGACCGGGATCGAAGAACCTGGTCGCGGAATCCTCGTGGTCCGTCAGCCATGCAAGAGGTGCTCCGCTTACAGGAGCAATCGAAGCATGTCCTTCTCCATTCGTCGACGATGTTTCGCGTGCGCTTTGACCGTGACCACGAAGCGTGGCAGTCGTGCGTGTGTCACTCGATGACTCCTGAGTTCTCCCTTTGCGGATCGTTCTCCTACCCCGCCCAAAACGTGCACGCGTTGCACTCGGGGCCTCCCTTCTCCTCCTTCCGTTAGCTACGCGCGGCGCGTTTCCCTCCTGCGGACTTTGAGGCCTAGGCTTACCGCGAGACGTAGACGCTCTCCTGCTCGTCGAATCCCTCTTTGTTATCTTCCTCTCCCGCAACCCTTTCTCCGACATATCTAAGCGGCTGCATCGTTTGCATCAGTGCAAGCGACCTTTTATTATTCGCTCAATTACAACAGTTGCTTCGCAAAGAGAGAAGAGTAAAAAAAAAAACTCATCATATCTATTCTAAAGAATATATAGTTTCGTTTAGATTTTATATTTATTTAAAATAAATAGAGGAAAAGATAGTCTGTAAATTAATTTAACAATTTGAAGCACGCCCATTCCGAAAAAGATGAGATTTTTCAGTAACTTATTAGCCACTCGCGTTATTAGCTACTAAACATCGGGGAGTCGTGGATTTAGTCGAACACTGTTCTCTTCCACGGCGCGAGTAACCACGTAGCAGCGGGCGATAAACGTAGCCGCGCGTAAAACGATAATTTCTAATCATCGTCAACGGTCTCGAAGTAAGAATCCAAGCGCGGGGATTATTAATTCGAGAAGTCGCGGGGGTCAAATTAAATTTGAAGCGGCGGGATGGCGTCTTGGCGTCCACCATTTAATGCCCCATCCAATCTCATCTACAAAGTCGCGACGATTAACCCCGCGCGCCGCCGACCGGCCGCAAAGAGTCAGGCGCAGCGCGGCTACCGCCGCGGCTTCTCCTCTTCGGGGTGGATGACTCCGGGGTCTCGGGCTTTCTCTCTCTTTCTCTTTCCTTTCTCTCTTCTCTTCGCCTTTGTCTCTTTTCCTCGATCTCCGCGCATCTCGATGTGCAACTACTGTTCGCCACATGGCCTCTGTCCCTTCTTCGCCTCGCTTGTTCCTGATCTTCTTCTCTCTTCTCCCTTCCTTTCTTTCCGCGCTCCGACCCTTTTGCTCGCTCGCTTGCTCGCTCGCAATGCTGCAATTATTGCCAGTATTCTGGGCTGACGTGACGTGACACACTCGGCCCATGTGCGCGAGGTCAGACTTCGGGGTTAGCTGAAATTACGGCCGGCAGGCGCCTCGCCGGAGAAGCGAGTTACGTGCACGCGTGCCGAAGGATCCGCGCGCTTCCTGCGGCTTGCACATGCGCGCGCAAGGACGTGCGTTTTTCCTCCGAGTTCGCGGTAAGCGATAATTTCGCAGGATCTTCTTCGGTCGTTGCTTCGTTCGCTTACTTCGGCCGAAGAAAACGGCAGGCAAAAAGACGTAGAAGAATGCAATGTGACGTTACAAAATACTTTAATTAACTACATACTTTAGTAGTTTTTTGATCTTATTTATTTCTATAAATATTTATTTATATAAATAAGAAATCAATGCTAAGGGTTCGTAAATATTCTCATCTCGAAAGTATTGCTCAATTCTTTTTGTATGTGTGTGTATGTGCGTATACGTGAATAATTCACGAGAGTACTGTCGCAATATATTCGCATACGCAGTTATAATTGCACTCGACAAAAAACGCAAGAACTATCATCGCATATTGGAAGCACTTCACCGTGAAACACCGTTTATCGCCACGGATATAAGAGTTGAGTGCAAGAGGTTAATCGAAACATTTAAAAGTGCAGAATTTTTCGGCTACTTTCGAAAGCGAGATCGCGGCGAGATTAACTTAATGCGCTTTTTTCTCCCTCTCTGTCGCCGGATCAATCAGAAAGAAACGAGTAACCTTCGCAGAGTGAGTAGATAAAAAGAGACGTTATACAATGGGCAAGAAAGGGCAAGCGTGCAATGGTCACGAAGCATTCGCGAGAGTCCGAACATCCTCCGATGCAGCTGAGGGAAGAGAAGACGAACAAAGAGAGAAAGAGAAGAAATAAAGAGAGAGAAGTAGCGGGAGAAAGGACAGAATAAAGAGAGACAGAGACAGAGGGGGGGATGATGACTTAAGACAAGAGAGAAAGAGAGAGAACGAGAGCGCGCGGCAAGAGGGCCGTGACTCGCCCGTGACATCGCGATTACGCTCGCACACCTGTGCTCGACTGTTCAGCTTCGACTTTAAGTCAGCCACTTACTTTACCAGTCGTCACGTGCTGCAAGAAGTCGGAGCCACGCGTCCACTCTCTTCTCTTCTATGAGATACACCGAAGAGTTTTCCTCAGTCGCGTATCAACGCGGCAATTTCTTTCGCAATATTTTTCTCGTCGCTCGGCTTCGCTCGCTTCGCATCGAGTGACACACGACTTGAGACGGGGATTTAATGTAACGTCAAGTCGGGGGACAACCTTTCGTGATGAGCTTTCTTTCCATGTGGTAAGGTTAAGTGGGGCTTTTTAGCGGCTCTCTGGCGGCAGCAAGAAATCGCGCGTCTTCATTCGTCTTCTAATGCTTGAGGCAATAATAATAGATATAAGTGCCCCTTCCCGAGGGACACGGTAATCAATATTTCCTCGTTTAGACTTCTACGTAATTATTCGGCACGTCCTTAAATTTCAAGTCAAATTTAATTCGCTCCTGAGTTCAATTTCTCTGTCTGTCTTTCTTTTTTTCTATCTCTCTCTCTCTCTCTCTTTCGGAGATATAAGCTTGAAAACTTCAATAACGCGCGCGCATGTTTAATACAACATTTAACGAACCGAAACTCATATCATTTGCCGTGATATCACGTATTCCGCTCGAGAGTCTCGCCTAGATATGTATATGACGACCTCGCAATCATTACATTAAACAGCCACGCGTCCACCCGCTCGCGCGCTCACCAGACGCGGAATAGATTACATTAGAAACTTTTACGCATATTGATTAAGTCCAACTCCCGTTTTCTTGCCTGAGATCGGATCCGAGATCTTATTGCTTCTTGTTAGCGAACATGTGATGTGCATAATCAGGCAAACGTTCACTCTCGCTCGTTCGTTCGCTCGCTCGCTCGCTCGCTCGCACGAATCGATACGTGCAATTTCATTCGATCGCTGGCAACACTTTTTGTCGGGATCTTTACGGTTCCATAACTTCCATATTACGCGCAAATTCTACTCTCGCAAAAACCGTGATTTTCTACGAAATGAATGCTTCGATGTGAGAATAATTTGCAGCTCGTACGAGCCCATACGTTTCAACGGATTGAAGATATATTTGTCGTAAAAAAAAAAAGTAAACATATTCGCAGTATAAACTAGCGTAATTTTCGAATTTATATTTGCGTTTTACAACTGTGTCGAGATATCTTGCTAATTGCGTCTCTCTATATTGCCACTAAAAATACATCCATCGACGTTGCGCTCGAATTACATTTCAAAGCGATAATTCCGACGCGCAGTGTACATCTCACCAATCAACGTAATTATTATAATTTATCCATCTCCGCTGTTAAATGTAATTACAGACTCTAAAATTAATCACGTTTCATCATTTAATGATTAACGATTGCGCGACGATCAATTAAAACAGGTGTCTATATTGCTGAGTTTTTTTTTTCGATGATTAGGTACTTCCGATACCGTAAGAGCAATATATAATAACATGTTTATATTACGTAACAGCGATCTTTCGAGACGGGGATCTCTTCTGCGACTCGTAGAAACGTCTCATTACACGTCGTCGGGATTTTTCACGAGTGAAATGTTACGGGGAAATTGGTGTTTTAACTTCTCCGCTTACGAAGGGAACTGACATGTGTGTGTGTTTACTACTTACTTTTTAAATTTCCAGTAGCGCCATGCGAAGACAGTCGAGAGAAAGAAAACGAGAAACGAATAAAAGAAAAGAACAAAAAAAAGTAAAAAACAAAAAAAAAGAAAGGAAGGACTTCTCGAGACGAAGCTATTGAGTTTGACGTTTGCTATTAAATTACAAGCTCAAGACTCTTCTTGTTTGTCGGTGTAACGTTACAGCGCGTTATACGACGTATTACACGCCACAGAAGCCCTAGGTCCTCGAGGGCACAATGGGCGCGCATTCTTGGCGACGCGCGTGAACCTGAAAATGGGCGAGCGGTCGTTTGCTCGCACGTGAACCTGGAAACACGATGAGGGTAAGCCCGACAAATTAATCTGGCCCCGCGTTGTGAGCTCACGTTGTGAGTGTGTCCTTCCTCTCTTTCTGCTTCATCGGCACGTTAATTAAGGGCAGCCCTAAAGCGGAATTAAAAAATATCGCGCTGACGGGTTATACCATTCTGCGCGATGATGCGTGACAGGACGGCCACTTTATGGTCGCGACTATAATTGAGAAATTTCTTTCATTACACGTGGGACTGATAAACAAGAGAAAGAGAAAATGTGAACAATTCGAAAGTACTGCCGCAGTATTTCAAAAAACGATATATCCTCTTTTGTACAAAGACTCGAGATCTAAAAATCAAAAACTCGAAATCGCTTATACGATTGTTGCGAGATTGGCAGGTTCATAACAGCTGTCGACAAGATTAAATAAAAAAAAAAAACGCGTATATTATAATTTTCCGTGACAGCAGCGTGATCACGCGTTTATTGTAAAGCCCCGCGCACGCTGACGTGGTACGTCACGGTAAAAGAATAATAATCACATATAGATTCGGATGGTTTCACCATCAAAGTGCACGTGCTGCAGGCACGGAGGCTTGTTTAGCCTGTGGAGAGTCAATTGAGAGAGTATAGTTATGCCAATTTCATCAAAAATTGGCCAAATGTTACGTCAGTCTCCCTTTCAAACGCGACTGCAACGCGTGCTGCCGCACTTTATTTCACGGTGTTGCTCTGTTATTTCAACGGGTTAATGCCTGCATCCGTACAATAACTGGTTCGCCACGGATTACGTAATGGCAATAAGATAAGAAATCCCGTAGGGCAGTAAAACTCGTAACGCTCCCGATCGGCTTTTAGTTTTCCGCCGGGTTTCGTTACCTTACATCGCGAGCATTTCTCGCGCGCGCCTCGTGAACAAGAAAAGGCGCAATGCTACACAGACCGCTATCAGATCCCGCTAACTGTGTCAGTTCGTAAATGGATAATAGATAGTGGTAGCTCGCGATATATACGGGAGATCCTAAAGCGACCAAGGGAGCGCAATAACGAGGCGGACTTATCAATCGCTCAGGTCCGAAAGCGGAAATTGCCAGGAAAACGACTCTGCTTACATATGTAATGAGATAGAAGGAACGCACATTGTATGCTTCGTAAACTTAGATCAAATATTTTTCAAATATATATTAATTACCCAGATCGTTATATAATTCCTGTAAAATTTGGTTTGTAATATTCCGAGTGTGCGCGTACATTTTTTCGATGATGTGATTGGATCATTAAGTATGAAACTTGACAAATATATTATATATATATATATATATTATTATAAATATAACAAATAATATTAATTATATTTTTCAAGTTTCATACTTTAATGACCCAATATATATATAATAAAATTCCTATTGAATTTCTTTCACCATTGTACCTGCCAGCACAATGCAGTCAAGACGCAGTTTGTAAGCGCACCGCTTTAATACTTTAATTGATAATTTTTTTCTTTCTCTCTATCTCTCTCTCCCTTTCTCATGTGTGTGTGTGTGTGTGTGTGTGTGTATGTGTGTGTGTGTGTGTATGTGTGTGTGTCAAAGCGCGGCCCGTTCGACGTGCTCAATTGTACGTTGTGAAGAGAGACCGGCTTGTCCAGAATCGGCTCCAATGAAGTCAATACGGACAATAGCACGATAAGTAGATAATAATGCATAATATAATAAGAGAGCACCGGTCGGTGCGTTCCGTGCGTGACGCAGTGTGTTGGTAGCACGCGCCACATTGAGCCGCCAATTCAACTGGTTGAGCAGCCTTTAACAACTCCTTTCTACGCGACCGGGGCTCGACATATACAATACTGTTTCTTAAATTTTATCGTTAGTCGTTAGGCGGCGGTATTGTTAAGTTTGTGTAATGCGTATTTAACCGCGCGCCTGATAATAGGAGCCACGACGATTGCTTTCGTTTTAGAACCCGGATAGGGCTGAATTGAACTACTTTTTAAACGCGCACAGATTTTCGTCTTACCGCTATGTAAAATCTAAACACAATTCCCGTGATAAAAACTAGTAAAATAAGTCATCTCTTATCTGTCAAAAATTGCAATTATAAATATTCTCGTGAACACGTGTAATAATTAATCGTTTTCGAAAAGTATAATTGCATTTGCACGACGCGCGTGTGTGTGTGCGTGAAATGAGTTTTAAATACGTGTTAATAAATTATATTATTTAACATTCATACACTTTTGCAATATTCACAGTTCTATATACGCGAACAATAATGCGTGCGGGTTTAATAAAAGCAAAAAATTTTTTGTTTAATCTACTTGTGCGCGATAAATGCCCGGGACTGATCGTTTCGCTCGGGACACTTTCATTCGCGAAATCGCATCCTACCTAATGAAACCATACAGACCTTTTCACTCCGTTCAACACACTCGCCGAAGTATTAAATTTTCATCCCATCAATTTTTCATCGGCCAACACACGCGGAATCGCGTCGATACTCGCAGTCGCATCTCCCTCTCTCTCTCTCTCTCTCTCTCTCTCTCTTTCCCAGGTCGACGCGTTAACGAATAAACTTTATGAGCGCACTGTGAACGGATTATGCGTTTTTGCTCATTCGTATACGCCGTGTGTAACGCACTCGGCCGAGGATGTAAACTCGAAAAAGAACGAAGAGGGAAAGAGAGGGAACGTGCGTGAAAGCAAGATGATGTTTCCCCCTATCGCTGCGCGCTTTTCCGCTCGTAACACGCCGGCAGAGATTACAGCTCGATATCGCGTAAAGTACTGCATTATTGACGATTTCCAGCGTTAGAGAAGCGAAGTTCGGAGGATTCACGGCAGCACAAGCGCGGCGTACATGTCGGCCGGTTAAGTCACCTATGCTTTAACACCCCATAACTCATCGACCCCATGCATACATACGTCGTTTAAATTACCGGGAGGTGAGGGCACAGCCAGAGCAGAGCGTAATATACGCGACGCACGACGCTTCTCTTTCTCTCCGTCTCTCTTTTTCTCTCCGCGTCTTCCAGTCTTCACCCATAAACACGCTCGCGTATCGCTTTACCCATTATAGGATCTAGCAAGTTTCCATCTCGTCAAAGTTGCAAAACAATCCCTTCCAGTTGCGAGTCGATTTTCATGGACTTCGTTATTCCAGCAAAGATCCTAGAGTGTCTTCAGAGTGCGAATAAACAGCTTGTGTGTAGCTCATCTACGACTTGTTGGATCATTGTTCTTTTTAATGGATTTTTTTTTTTTTTTTTTTTTCATTACCAACATAAAAAATTATTTAATTTCCGTATGTCATATGTAATTATATTACTGGGATATGGAGCTTTATATTTTTCAGTAGTATTCATCTCCCGCAAGAGAGTGCGTTAACCCATCCTGTTTATAGACAAAAAGCACGACGTCGCGGATAAACATTTGGAATTTCGCGGGATTCGCGAAAGTAAACGCTCGTCTGATAGCACCTGACACCTGTCACTGTCTATTCAACGGTTTGACACCCAGATGCCGCGTGTTAATTCGCAGCTGAGTTTCTTCACCGGCGGTATCGCAAATTGTTTGTATAAAGACGTCTGTCGGTTCTCGCGATTCAGTCGGGACGTGCGCGGCCGAATATATATGTATGAATACCATTATAATTCGTGTGTAATTCAGATATCAATGAACCGCATTTCGCAATTTTTATCTTATTTTCGAGAAAAAAATGTCAGCAAGTGTAAAAAAAAAATGAGAATGAAACACACGCGTTGTTGTCGTGCAAATTCCGCAAGATGTGTGCGATGGAATCGCCGAGTCGTTGTATTAAATCGTCGATAAAGGGGGAACGAAAGCTCTCGGGACAAAATAATTGTATCCGCGTAATTTTCGTCCCTCCCGCGTATAATGAGGCGACGAGTAATTAAATTCGAAGCCGGCCCGGGGCGAACCGATGTTGGCGACCTCGACCACTCGCCTTCTTTTTTGCTGTGCGCGGGCGAGAGAACCGCGGTGGTGAAAAGTCGGGCTGTAAAGAAGGGACAGCGCGCACACGGTTAGAAGGTAAAGTAGAACGGGGCGGGGGAGAAGGAGAGAGAGAGAGAGGAAGAAGAAGGTGAGCAAAAAATACGGAAACGAATAGGAGAGCACCGGCAGCATATACACGGACGAGAGAAAAGCATCGAGCGGGCAACAGCGAACAAGAGAGAGGATGAAAGAAAAAGAGAAGAGAGAGAGAGAGAGAGAGAAAAAAAGAAAGAGAGAAAGAGAAAGAGTGCAATTACCCATTGGCAACGGAAAACAAACTAAAAGGGAAAAAAGAGGGGCAAAGGTAGAGGTGCTCGCATACTAAGAGCGAGAATACGAGAGAAAGAGGCAGAAAGATCGAAGTGGGAACGATGGAATAGGAGAAATGCTGTGACTCGTACGCTTCGTCGAGCGAGCGAGAAAGACGATGAAGATGGAGAAGGCAAAGGCTGAAGAAGAGCGCGCGCAGCAAGGAAGATGAACGCAGGAGGAAAGAGAGAGACAGCAGAAAGTATCTTCAGCGCGAGATGGACAAGGAAGAACGAGGAGCGCAGAGAGAAGCGCGCGGAGGAGGGAGGAAAGAAAGGAGAGAAAGGGAAGAAGAGAGAGGTGGAGAAGGAGATGCAGAGATTACCATATAATGGTGCCCCGAGGGCGCATAAGCTGCGCCACAACGTAATTTCTTCGTCCCTTTTCAACGAACAGTGGCAACGCGCTGCGCACACGTTCTCGCTGCGCGTCTTCGTCGTTCCCGCGTCTTTCGAATTTCAACCTCTCTCGTTCCTTCGCTTTCTCTCTTTCTCACTCACTCTTTCTTTCTCTCCCGATGCTCTCTTCGTGTGCCCCACCAGCATTATACCACAGCGTCCTCCCCAAGAAACTTATTGCAAGCCGTGCGTTGCGTTGTCGGTCTCCAAGTCGGTCTCGAACGTAATCCACCTACTTACCAAGCCGAACAACGTTCCCTACCCTAACTCCCTTTCGCGGATCGAGATATCAATTTCTTCGACGCGCGAACGTGTTACTGCGCGCTGCCAATCATCATTTCTCTATTACGCGCGCGCGATATATATCATCCGTGACTGCCGCCGTATTTGCATTCGCAATTACGCGCCAAGTCTTTCGCAGCGCGCACGGTGTGTATATATTCGTTTCCCGAGATACATTGGCTTCCTCCGGATTATCGCGTCGACGCGCGATTTAATACGCAATATCTTATCCTGGCCTGGCAAAACCGTCGCGAATATACGCGAAGAATCCGTTCATTTCGAAATTGGCGTGAACCCAGTTGCGTAGCATGGTCGGAGATGTTATGAATTTCAATGAGACGGAGATGTGTACGACGTATTGATTTTGGCAGGATTTTTCAGTTTATCTAAATTGAGTTTAAACCCCGTTTCCCCCCCCCTCGAAGCAAAATTCTCTATATCTCGATCTAATTTGTTTTTTTAAGCGGCGAGATAAGTTTCCTTTCTTGCCGTGCCAGTATCTTTATAGTCTATTTTAGATTGTGAAGTATGAGATTATCGCGCATTGTATGAGATACCGTTCAATAGACGAATAGATAAAGAAAAAATAATTATTAGCACAACTACTTTTTCTTTTGATACGTCTTAATTCTCTTGCTTCTTGAATAATAATATAACAAAATACCAACAATTAATTAATATAATTGATATAATAATATAATACAATACAATAATAACAATTAATTGCGCAACGTCACGCAGATGTAATTTTTTTTGTGTTAACAAAATTAGACGCTGCGCAACTTGATAAATATCAAAATTCACACAATTCGAGGTTGTATTTTACAAGATATCTCCGAACGATAATTAGATACATTTACACAAACGATTTCTCAAATATCCGTTGCTTGAATAGTCAATTTCCTCGTACAAATCCGTCCCGCACAGAACCTCCATCGATCCGGAGAAGGTAGAGAGGGGAGGGAGGGAAACAATATCGGATTGAAAGTCATCGCGATCGGTGAGTCGGGACGCGCAGCCGATCGACAGGAGCACCGATCGGCCGGAAGATCGGTCCCGCGTGGGAGTCGCCGCGTTCACCGGGTGTATCTCTCGCCTTGAGTTACGTCTCACATTTTGACGTCTTCAGGCAGCACGTGATTCGTATATTTACGAAGAGACACAGATGCGCTGGAGGAGAAGGGAAGGGAAAGCGAGGAGAAGGGAAACCCGGGGCAAATGCACACACGCACGCACGAGCGCGCGCGCGACAGTGGTGCCCAGCGCGAGCAACGCGCGCGTACGAGGAGGCAATGAACTTCACCTCTTCGGCTCGTACTCTCGAAGAGACGACGACGACGACGACGACGACGACGAGGCGAAGACGACGACGACGACCATGCGGCGTTTACGTGTGTATAATGGCCCGTGTTTATGCCCTCTCGTTCGTACGTACGCACACCCGCATCGCCGTGCGTGCCGCGCACACGCGCGCCTTTATTCGTTTAACCCCGCGGGCGATTCGCGCGAGCGCTTCTCACTCACTCGCTCGCTCGCTCGTTCGCTCGCTCGCTCCCGTGCTTGTGTCGCACGGAGAAGGGAAGAAAAGGAGCGACGCGGAGCCAGGAGAGACCGGCGGTATTGTCGTGTCACGATAATGTCGCTCTCGGTACAGTAGCGAGAGCCGCTTTCGATATGCAGCGCTCCGCGGCTCGTAATTTATGCGCGCCGTAAAGCATGTTTATGACGTGCTTTGGAATTTATCATCCGGGGGCAGCGATTTTTGTCGCGTCCGATGACGACCGACGGATTTAGAAAAGTATTGCCGTCCCCAGAGCGCGCGTTTTATTTTTTTTTTTTTTTTTGCTGACGAGTTTATTCGTTCGTTTATCGGCGCGACTGACGGCAGGGACAGACCGATGATGCACTCTGCATAGGATACGTCGCGTGATAATGCCATAATAAACTTATATATCAGTAATATAAAACCGTCGTTACGAGGTGTCACCACGCACTCGCCATCTGCTAACTTGTTGTTATCTCATATATACTATCGCCAATGCACATCAATTCTTTTCTCCAGGAAAATAATCTCTGATAGATAATCTCGAAATTTGCTTCACAACACGCTGTGTCTTTTGATACAAGTCACTGTAAGCGCCTGTAGGAAAATTCTGTTCAAAATATTTCGACGTTACCGAATGACATGATACGTATTGCCTTGTAGCTAATGCCCTCATCTGTTTATTATTGTAATATTGAGGAAGGTCATACCGCGCCATCCCTGGAACACATGTATATGATATCGCGCACGATTTTGGGCATATTGGCCGAATACGAAAGAGAGTCGTTAAGAAGCCGTTGAAGTGATCGGTCGAAGACTTGACGGTGGAAACTTGATTGTAATTTATTGAAAGTAATAAACTATTATATATATATGAATTAAGAGTGAAGTATTGTACCAAGACGAGTTATATTTCTATTGCCCTTAAGTGTAAGAAGAATTTATTTAACCCACGTGCCTACATCACAAATTTTGTAATTTGTTTATCCATAGATTTTTGTAATTTAATTGCAAACATCTAAAAATATATTCGTGCAAATTCGTGCTTTCTCTGCCAGAAAAGTTCAGAGCGAGAGAGGATTATAAATCTCGATATAATAAATCTCATAAAAACATGAATAATTGATCGACTGCGATTCGATATATCTATCTGTAATACGTGTTACAAAACATGTGTTACAAGACACAGCCGGGTATGTTTATCTCCCCAGCACGGGTCACTGAAGATGACTTTTACGAAATCCCTAGCGACTTTCGCTTCACACACATTCGTCGTGAAGAAAACTACCGGGATCCACTGTCGGCTACAAACGCTCGTAAAATGAATCGAATTTATTCCCTCCGGGTCGCGCCTTCAAAGGTCATAAGTTTGAACATGTATTATAATCCTAAATACACGTGCGCCGAGCGATTAGACCGATAAAACCAATTGTGCGGCGGTCAGTCCCGTTAGCGTAAAAAATTGTCTATCGCCTTCGTAACGTCGAAACGGAACAGTTGCACTCGCGCGAACACAGTCACAGTAGTACTATGCAATTTTCTTAAGTTCAGCCACTTATTCTCATTTACGTTCACGTTTACATCATCGAGGTAGTAAAATGTTACTGCTAGGTGCACAGGTGCGTCCTGATTTTTCTTTTTACCCTCCGTCCGTTCGTCGGTCTGTCGGTTGGTTGGTCGGTCGGTTGCTCGGATGGTTCGCGGCCGGTTCGGTCATAGGCCTTTTTGTTCGCGGTCTACGGGCACCTAACGAGTCAGGGCCTGTCATTATCCGCTCTTGCTACCTCCCTTAACTCTCCCTGTATATATAGCTTTTCTATCTACGCGCAGATTATCTTGCAAACTTATTGCGGTAAAGTTGGACAATAACGGCGAAATCGAATGCATTTTCTTGAGGCCTCATCACGGCCGCTGGCCTCGCCTCTCTTTCCCTATTTCACCTTCGGGTTCCAATCGCCTCGCCTCCCGGGTTTGGACTCGACGAGGAGCTCGGCAAAACAAGCGCGCGCGAACTTGTGCGCGCTTACTCCGAAGAATCGCTTTATTAGCGCGCCGAGAGCGGAGCGTATGACGCAGTTACTCTTCTCGCTGCTGCTGCTGCTGCTGCTGCTGTTGCTCCGCATTCGATTGGAGACGTGCTATTAGAGGTGACCGCGGCCGCTCGGCTGGCCGGTTGGCTGCGTGAGTTAAATTGGCGTCTTAATAACTTCCCCTTCCTTGCCAGAAGAGATATACATCAATTATCCAAATTGAAGTGTAACGCTCTCGAAGTTATCTGCGCAGTCTGCAGTGTCGTTATTCGATACTGTTTCATCATTAAGACCTACAATTTTAAAACGATACCCCTCCCCCCTCCTCGACTACTGGGTGTTTCTGGCGCTTACCACGGTGATGTCTGTAATCAAGTATGCCTTCCTTTTTCTCAATAGTTACCGATATGTGAAATTAGATTTATGAAGGTTCGATA
Organism: Pseudomyrmex flavicornis; assembly: GCA_014825475.1. Taxonomy (NCBI): domain Eukaryota; kingdom Metazoa; phylum Arthropoda; class Insecta; order Hymenoptera; family Formicidae; genus Pseudomyrmex; species Pseudomyrmex flavicornis. The sequence continues at coordinate 14,074 of QVNW01000418.1, read as the reverse complement.
AAGGTGTATCTCGACGAGATTTATACAAAGAGAAATTATCGACAAATATCGACGAGAATGTGAAGCGCCTTGTTTTGTCGGACGTGTTTCACTGATACAAATAATTATTAACAGAACACACTGACAACGACCGCGCGTCGTTTCTATTTCACACGTCTGATTTCTTCTGTCGCTTATTCACACGCGCGAAATGTGTGCGTTATTACGCGTTTTGTTCGCGTTTCCTTCAAAAGAACGTTTGCACAAGACGTGACACGTATTTTGTTTTTTGTTTTTTTTTTTTTGGCGGTGTAATAATATCGCGCGGCCGTAAGAAGATACGCGGAAATAATTACAGCGTGATTCGATAAAGCGTGTACTAATAAAAATCGTCGTGGCGCAAGTCATCCCTAACGGGAACTAGTTTATCGAGCCGTCCCCTCCCGGAGCGATTGCATTAGTATCTGTGAAACCATTTCACAGAACTTATCGATCATACCTGCGCCGATGCAGAAGTAATTATGTGTAATTGCCTCGGCCGCGTACCGACGTCCCATCCCGGACTTTTCTCGCAAATTTAACAAATGATTTTAATGTCACAGCGCGTAATTGACTATTAAACTTTCTATAATTGCTGCCAGTGTGTTTATACGGAATACAAATGGACTCGATGAATCTTGCCGATGCATCTCGCTTGTTAAACGATCCGGAATTTGTGTTACTGATTAAGCACAGACGCTATCTGCGTGTAGACACGCCACAAAGCATAAATCTTATTATTTCTGCTTGTTTGAGAAAAAAAAAGATAAACCTTGCCTTCTCACTTCCTGCAACACTTTGGTTCTCTATTATGTATACAGCGCTGTTACATATGTTTACGCGACTATATAGTTACTGCGCATGTGTGTTATTTATATACACGCAGATTCAATTTCTCTCATTGTCGCGTCGCGGAGAGCAGATCAGCTGGTGTAAAAAATACTCTTCTGTATAAAAGTCAACGAATGGCCTCGTTATTTCCAAAAGCAGGTGTGTGTTCTCTCCCTATTAGCAACGTGTGCTTCGCGCACGGAAGCAAATCACGCTTCTAAATAGCACTCGCGATTTCTCGCTCCAGTCGTCCAATTATCGCGCTCGCGATACGGTCACGAGACGTACTTTAACGGCCTGCGACGAATAGTAAATAATAGTAAATAATAGTAGAGCGCAGAGAGAGAGAGAGAGAGAGAGAGAGAGAGAAAGAGAGACGCGGTGTGTCTCTCCACGTGGAGTTGCACATGTCACGCGTGTGTAAACTGATTGTAAGTCACGTACATCGATTTAACTAATCCTCTACATCCACATTTCCTTCTCCCGCGTTATCTGAAATCCTTGCTCGAGCGCTCTACCAACAAATTATAGTTTTTTCTATTTTCTTTTTTATTCTTTTCTATTTTTTTATTATCGCAGATAATAAAAATTTTAAATTGAAAGAAAAAAAACCCCGGATCCGGTCTGGTTCGCCGGCACAAACGTGACTTGATGAAGTCACTCGAACGTATCCCGAAGGCGCGATTAAACGGAGAGACGAGTCGAGCGGGACGCTCTTTCAACTTGGGTTTTTCTCGCCATTCTCCCGGGCGTAGCGAAATATAAAAGCCGCAGGCGACGCAAAAGCGCGCGCGCCACTGAAACGGGGGAAGATCTGTCTGCGGGGATGGGATTTTGCCGGTGGTTTTTTCGACGCATCGGTCGTGCATGGTCGCACGATCGTAGTTAAATCCGACGAAGACGGATAGAGTTTAGACGGGCGGAACATCGGGGGACGCATATTCGCGGAATATAATTTTTACGCTCGGTAAACGCGAAAAAAAAAAAAAAAACGCGCGGGGAATCCTCAAACATCTGCGCGCGCGTTCTTTCGCCGAGGATGGTTTTTCTTCGGGATCGCTGGTGCCGCATGTCGCCGATGCGGGCGCGATTATCGAGCATTCGCATCCGAGAATCCTGAGCATTCGTTTCCGCCCCGCGCCATAAATATCGTACGCGCGAGCGCGTGTACGATACGCGCACCCACGCTGCATCGCGAGTGCCTTCTCCCCATTCGTCCTTCCTTCCTCCTCTCGCGCGCCGCTCGTGCGGTTACGTCAAGTATTAAGAGGCCGTGCCCCCGGTGACGAAAGTCTCAAGGTTACTTCGTGCACCGGAGTTCGACGACTCGCACGATTTTCGAACGCGAGACGGAATAGCCTTGAAGCGAATGTAGATCCTTGCGAGGCTCTTACTAGGTCATCAAGAAGAAGAATTACTTCTAACATCTACGATCTCTCTACGTGTGCACAAGAATCCTTCAATAATCGTCAGTTTATTAGTTGCATCAAATTGTGCAATCAACGCAGAAAAGTATTACTTTCTCTTATTTCTCTCTACTGGTCGATAAATTTTTCTCTCTAAAGTTATTTCTTCTTGTTCTATTGCGATATGAACCGGACTGCTGCTAAAAAAAAACGGGAACGAGAAACGAGATACAGATAACAATAGGAAGAAATCTTAGTTCCCGACGAAGTGACAGAGGTCCAACTGCATTGTACAAATCTCAAAAATGGAGTTATCCGCTCGATCTGTACGTAAGAGCGAAAGGGTCGCTCGGAGGTCGCGTCGGATGGCTTCCAGGAAATCCCAATCGGTTTTCCAGCTGTCCATTGGAAGGCACCTCCGGGTCGATGAGTGTGTAACCTCGGCAGTAAGCGCGGTTTGATGATCGTGCATATCCCTGCAGTGCGGTTCGCGCAACGGAAGGTGAGAGGCAGGGATGCGAAAAAGAGAGAGAGAGAAAGAGAGAGAGAGAGGAGAGAAGAGAAGAAAAGAGAAGAAAAGGAAAAAGAGAAAGAAAAAAGAAACGACGTGAAGAGAAGAAAAGAAAGACGAAGGTGAAGATCGACGTAGGAGGAAGAGTGAGGGAGGGCAAAGAGACGGACGAACGGAGGATGGTGTTCCCGTCCGAACGATACACGCGCGCGGGGACCCCCGTTTGGTGTTGGAGTCGGTGTCCCGGAGACTGGTGTTGGTGCCGAAGAGCCGCGTGGGTAACCGGTTTGGCGGGTCCTGCAGTTGCAACGGCACGCACGTGTACGGCGTATCGGCCTGGCCGCGCTCACGCACACTGCGCGCTATCGCGCGTACACGCACACATCACGTACGCGGCCGAGTGCACGCACACAAACGTAACGGTGACGGCCCCGGGGCTCCGGGGAGAGAATCTTCCAACCGAACGTATTATACACCCGAGATACTGGTCTAAATATAGCGTCGCATTTACATACGAGTCCTAAAGACCAGGGCTGGATTAATGTGTAGGCGAAACGGACAGTCGTTTCCACTTCTTCGTCTTCTCCTCGCGATCCGGCCGTATCTCGCGACGCGTCACGACGGGCGCCACGACGATTTTCCCCGACAGGTAAACCTCGGAGTGATCTCGCAGGCTAACGGTCGGTCGTGTCTCTTGTGACGCGGTGAAGATGAGATTCGTCGTGAGCACAAGAGTGAGCGGCGACGCAGCCGTCGGGACGATTATGTCAGTACGACAGTCAGTATACACGCAGTTGCGCTTTCTCCCGCACGCACGGGAGGAAACAGTATATAGTCTCCCTGATCTCCCGACGTCGGTTTCCGATAATACTGCGATATATAATAACTCCGAACATAATAATTTTATGTAATACAGCTCAAGAGCTACACATTTCCATTACTCGCGCTTCCCGTGATCAACGTGGCGGGTAATCATCATTGCCGCCGTGCGCGCGCGATTCGTTCCCATCTACAGAATTACTCTTCACGATCGTTTTCCCGCTCCTGTGCGGATGTAGAAATATATACATGTATATATTATACATACGTATATATATATATTCGTTTGGATCATCACGCCGGAGAGCGAGAGAGAGAGAGAGAAACATTCGGAGGCTGCGGTAAAACTTCTAATTTGCGAGACGGGTCCGTATGAGGAGGTCGAAAAAGAAACCAGTGACGTTTTTGTGGTTTAAGACGGCTGGTACGAGCTGAATACAGATGATCCGTGGACGAACGACAGATTTCCGACGGAGATAACTGTTTCCCCGACAAAGGTAGGGCACGATGTGGATCTTGAGGAGAGAGAGTCCTTTGGCTCTCGAGACGTGATCCTCTCTGAAACCGGCCCTGTCGAAGTCAATGCGCCACGGTTCATTCTCGGAAGATAATCGTTGTACGCAACGAGATAACTCGAACGTGTTGTGGCGTCACGGCTACTGAATTGAGTCTTACGACGCGCTCGAATATCGTATTATAAGAGCGTTTCGAAATTTATCGTACTAATTGCCGATGAGATCGGGAGCTCTTGTACAAATGTAATCGTGATGCCACTGATAACCAGAAACGCGCTTCTTATATATGTAAAAAAAAACGTAGTAGTAATATTCGCACAAAGTTTAAAGTTTCGTGCATTGTTTAATTGAAAAAACTTTCATATAATTAAATGAATTCATTTTGTTACTGCAAATCAATTGTAACAGAAAGAAAAACTTATTTTTCTTTGTCTAAAGAATAACAGCTATACACACAAACTACGTCGTTGAAAGAAAACGCATTCTTTTTTTTTTTTATGCATTGATCATAAATCAAAATTTTCTTATTTTCTTAGAACAAAGTCACGCCTGGCTCCCCGAATCCTCGTAATTTTCGCTGTCATTCCATACAAAGGCAAAAGTTCCAGGAGCGAGACAAGGATTCAGTTTCTTGGCTCTCGAGTTGGAAAATAAATGGTACACTTGACAGAGGTTCGCCTGGAGAGATCGCGGGGAGAATCAGTGGGAGACGAAGCGAAGGAGCTGGACGAAACGAAGGAGGAGACCCGAGCCACTCTCGAAACTAATTATCAATGCATCAAATATAACTTAGCTCCGGCTACCGTATTCTTAAGCCGTTTCTCCTTCTCCTCGTCGAGATCGTCTTTATTATTTCTTGCTTACTTGCTCGTTCTTATTGCTCGGTTGTTCTCGTTCAAGCTCTGCCACTTTTAATTGGACCCTCGTATACGTGCCACCGATGCGCCTCGATCGGGTATACCGGCTTACGCGCGGCACGATTATCACAAGAGATCGGTATCGCCGTTTTCAAGACGATTTCGAAACGCATTTATAATCATCGGACGCAACAAACGCTGACAAATCCGTTATATTCGAGACGAGAAACGTAAACGAGCGGGAAAGAAAAGCTGACGCAGATGATTTCTCGCTTAAATACTTTCGAAGCGCAATTCTTATTTTTACTCCGTCCAGAGCGGAGTGTTGGTCCCCGATTCGCTGCACCGAAATCCCTTTCTGCGTCTATCCCGGCTGAGAGCCGAGCGAATGTTCCGGCGGGATCGGGACGGGATGAGTCGAGACGGCGATTTCCGCGGTAGTAAAAAGCTCTCTCGCGCATAATTTAGCGCTCTGTAGGGTAATACACGGGATCCTTTCCACCCGAGATGGGACCCCACGGTGCTACCCATACATACTCGATTGCGCCTCGTGAAAGAAGAGGCGCGGCAACGGCGGGGATAAATGCTAACTCGGGGTCCTGGAACGGTGCCAGGACTCCGTTCATAAATCCGCGCACGTCTCACAGCGCTACTAGTCACCGTGGCGTTGCGCCTACCATCGTGTTCTGTGATCCCTTTCCACTTCACCTCTCTTCTTCTCCCTTCCTGAATGCCGTGGAATCGCAGAAAACTCCGGAGTTGAAGTTGAATTGCGATCAAACTTCCTTCGAAATCACGAAGAAGCAAGAGGAGGAGTAAATTACTCTCCCGATGCCTTTTATCGCGTCCGGTTGTACAGTACGTTTCTTCTATTCCTTTCGTCTTTCTCTCGAACTAGTTTCTCCCGAATTCTTTTTAATTACCGAACTTCGACTCCTGACATTCAAATCTGATCGGCGCCGAAGGAAATGAGCGCGATACGAACCGAACGCTAACACTGCAATTGATCAAAAAAGTAAAAACCGTTATATACATTTCACTGCGGCAGAATTAAAAACGCATCTCGTACTAATGCACTTTTGATTGGTCCGTTTGCAAACTGCAATTATACTACAAATGCTTTAATTTCGCCGCAATCAGACGTGAAAATGATGAAGTCAGTGAAGAGATTTAACCTTGATCATTTTTTATAATAATTACAGTCGTCGTTGCGCACACGATGTGATTCTTGATTCAAAACCGCGCAGAATAACAAGAATCCGCGGAAGTCGAAGTTACATGAGTCCAAGGTGCGTGTGTTCAATCGCAGCGAGAAGGGGAAGTTAAAAAAAAAAAAAAAAAAAAATCGCATCGTACAATAACGCGCTTTTGATCGTGGTTTCCGTGGCAAGCCATTTCTACCATTGTTCAAACGTCGGAATTTTTATCGATCGTTTTAATCTCGCGTCATCGGAAAAAAATGGCGAGAAACGAGTAATGACTCCGCTCAAGTCTCCCTGTCTCTCGCGCGCAACGAGAAACGGAAGAATATACGATCAGCGAAGTGAGACGTGAGATTGACGTTCCTTCCGCCACGCTTTTCTATCCGTACGAAGTAGATTACGGCCACTACGATAGACACGTTCCCGACACGAGAAACGCCGCAAAAGACGGCGGTATCTGTTCGTTGGCCACGAGCCAGGTCGTATCGTACTTCTTATCTCGAGCGCGGTGCCGTCTTATCGCTCTGCACGTTTGAAAGTTTGCCCAACGCCGGGTCTTTCGTGGAATTGCATTAACTTAGGCAAGGCCGAGGTGACAATTACTGCAATTTATTGTTCGCTGCGATAAAACACACCTATGCGGAAGATTGAGGTTTCAAAACTAAATATGTATTTCAATTGATTCTCTTATTAATTGTTAATAAAAAAAATTGTTCATTAATAATTAATAAAATTCAAGTTAGTAGATATAAGGAATTAATAATTTGTTATACGTGCGATATATTTCTATACTTCGATTAAAATGTAAAAAAAAACGTTCTAAAACGTTCTGTTAATTTTCTCCTTGAAGTGTTTGCGTTTCTTAATTCCAGTAATAATAATAATAATAATCTTCCGAACGCGCAAGTTCAAAGGAATATTGCGCATGAAAGTTTTATCAAATTGCATTTTCCTCATGTGTGTTTGCATCTCTGTGGGCCGACAGGTGGATAGTTCTCAGGTGCAGAACGTTCGTGAAACTTATGTTATTTCTTCAACAACAGACTTCGGTTTTCTTCGCACATTTTTCTATACAAATCATCATATTTGCGTTAGAAAATTGTCGGCGTTTATCGGAAGAGGAAATCGCATGCACGCCCAATAATAACTATACACGAAAGTTTTGCTATGAACTTTATCTATAGACATTTACATTCTTTCGCTGTTCGCGGAAAATACTAGGTTCTCCGTGCGATCGATGCAAGATTGGCGATTTGCACGAGTTTTCCTTCACGCGAGTACCTACTATGATCGATCGAAATTATTCGTCGCGCGAAAGTGATATTTAACATGCGGTGAAATTTCAAAACGTCTAACTGAACGATCAGTTTTACAAATGACGTTTTATAAATGTAAACCTCTTTTCTCCGACGACATTTCGCGACGCGGTATTGATGTGCAACTACGATTCCCGTACAGTAGTAGTTTCGCAAACGAGCTGTGCACTCTCGGGGATTTACGTTCCCGTGCGCGATAAAAACGGCCAGATAGAGAGAATTACATGACGAGGCACACAAAAGCCGAAAGAGCATTGCGTGCAGTCGTCCCGAATACGTTGATGCCGCCGACGAGCTTTCCGCCGGCTTCGAAAACACGCGATATCGCACGCGCAATTGGCCCATTCGGATTTGGCTAGAAATTAAAAAAAAAAAAAAAAAAAAAAAAAAAAAAAGGCGAACCATCACACGACGGAAGTTCGAGCGGCGGCACGGATATCGCGTTGTCTATCTAAACGGACGTCCCGTCTGATATCGCGCATCGATTCGTGTGTGCGATAACCTGATAAGTCGCTGCGCGCATGTCGCTCGCCGACGCGCCGTAATAACGGCGTAGCCGGTGCGGCGTAGCCGGTGCGGCGTAGCCGGTGCGGCAAGATCGAATCTTGGAGCGATTTAATGGCAATTACCGGGCGGGCGTTACTGACAAATTGCAACAAATGCGCGGGACCGCGATATAACCGGCGCCCCGGTGTAATTATGTGTCCGGGGCGCGAGCGAGCGCACCTTGAAATTTTTCGATACCAAACCACACCGGGAACACCGGTAACTCTGGTTCTCCCGGCTCGCGCGCTACCCGGCGAGAGAGCGCAAGGAGAGAGAGAGAGAAAGAAAGACTAGGTCAAGTCTACGTGACTTGACCGTGCGAAGGACAAGTTGTACTTGTTCCGCGACGACTTGTGTCGCGCCATGTGTCTCCGGGGAACGCGACGAAAGTTAATTTCTCTCGCCGCGTGTCTGGTCGGATTCGCAACTGGTTGCGCAACTTTTGCTCAATAGTCGAATTAGCGCAGTAAAAAAAAAAAAAAAAAAAAAAAAAAAAAAAAAAAAAAGCGCATATTTCGCGTCAATATTTTATCGCGCAATAAAACTATGCATTCCAAATGTTAATAACAATCCAATCTCACCCTATACGTGGCACGTAGCACGATGTAATTCGATATTTTACATTTTATTCAAAAAATCGTTTTTTTATTTAGAGTCTAGTGTGGAAAAACTGGCTTGCACACGGGGTAAATGCTGTAGATTTGATTGAATAATAAAATAATCTCTCTTTCTCTCGAATGCATGAGGCGATTTTTATACGCGGGCAATTGCACAAGTAATATTTTTCACCGGATGCAGCATCTCATTCAGCAGCGTTTTAATCGCGTCATCGACCGCGCGATCATATATATATATAAACGTGCACGTCTCTGTAAATTATTGGAAACTCGTTTTCCACGTAACGAAACTCCACTGCGAACTTCACTTCGCAAATAAACGTGTAGGGAAATGTTTTAATTGCGTGTATTTATATGCGCCAGTAACTTCGCCGGTGCGTCTCGTGCGCGTGTTTCGACGACAGAACTATTGAAACTTCATCGTTCGGTTAAGATCGGCTCAATTGCATTACGCGTTTAACCCACTTTCGCGACAGTTGCGCAAAACTCAACTCGGTTTGTAAACCGCGCGCGATTAAACAACGACCAGATGACAATGGCCGGTACGTATTGATGTGTTTTCATAATGGGAAGACGACGAAACGACGCGCGACGTTTTATTTTCGGCGAATGCGTGCAGCGCGATCCGGTCTGTATTATAATTAGGTGCACATCCGACCGCAGACCGATCTGTTTTGTCGCCTGTCACGTGACACGCTAACGACGACTGGCAGAACACGATCACGCCAATGAGTCATACGTCGTGGCAGAGTGTCATTAGTCTGGAAAATGTCGCTGTTAAACACGATTACAATATCGAAACGTCGAGGCTTAAGTGAATAATTATCGGCGCCATAATTACACATGCGGGAATAAAGCGGCAATTAATGGCGCGCGATGTTCGATGTAATCCTGTATGAGAGAGCGAGTTCCTGCGCCTGTGTCGCATGGAACGTATGCGCGCGGATGGATCTTACACTCGTTCCTGAAAATTAGTACGTGCGCTTAAATTACCGCATGTTACACTGCATGTGCAATTAAGCAACCGTCTGCGCGAGACCAAATTTCCGGATCTCTCTCATGCATTTTCGGTTTTCTGTTAGGCAAATAAAAAAAATAGAAGCACGCGAGGTGTATTTGCTTCATTTCATATGTTTAACTTTTGCTTTCGATAATGTTTGCCGATAAATTTTTTCAAAAATTCCTTAATTTTATAAATTTACTTATTTTTTCACGCGTATAAAACACGTCAATTGTGAGAGTATTGAGATCGCGAAAACGACTTTGACAAAGGCAAAGAAGCGCACAACCTCGTGACGCGAGCATCGTCTCGATCGAGCACGAGTTCACCGTTTTGAGGGTAAGAGAGGGCGGGTGAACACTGGAGGGGACATATACAACATGCAACCAACATCCAAGAAAGAGAGAGAGAGAGAGAGAAAGACAAGAAGAAGAAGAGAGAGAGAGAGAAAAAGAGAGAAGGAGAAAGAGAGAAAGGAGGGGCATCTCAACTATACGTTTGAGTTGGTTGACCTGAAGCGGGCACGTTCCTACCTTCACCTCAACTCTCTTCTTCTCTCTTTCTCTTTTCGTCCTAAGGAATTGCCTTCACGCTTGCGATTTCATTCCGCGCGCGGGCATACGCGCGCTATTATTCTCCGCGCTATATACAAATCCTCCCGTCCGATCGAATCGCTGAAAATTGATTATACACAACAGGTAAAGCGGAGCACACGGTTATCGCGCGGCAACCGTGATGTCATACATCTCTCACCGCGATAAGTAATATAACCGCGCAGAGAGCGCTTGGCTTTCTGTAAATTTCACCAAGCGTTCCATCCGCATGATTGATGAACGCACGTGACAAGGATCTGCAGCAATACGCGATACGCATCGTTCGGAGTAATCGAGCGTTAGAGCGCCACGGAGCTTTTTACAATAAATACGCAATGCGCCGATCAACATTTTGACTAAATCTAAGATTCGAAACGAGAGTTTCTTTAACATTTACTTTAACTTTTCATGCATAGCGAATTTTTGTGTGCAGACTGCATTGCGCAAGAAACACTACTGTCCTACATCGCGGCGATACTGTACGCGATGTGTATTGAAACTCATAAATCCGTATCGTTGTATTTGGATCAGGGGTCGAGCGAGTTGACGTTAAGCGCATTCATATCCCACAGCTTCGGAATTAAAAGGTAAGCGTGTCGAAAGCCTATACCGGCGGCGATATATATGTATATATCGATTCGTCGTTTTCCCCCTTTCGAGTTCACTGGCCGTGATGTATGAAGAGGGTGGGATATCGCGCGGCGCGCTGGTCCACTCGCGCGTCGATCTAATCCGCACGGAGCGCGGAACATCTTCCGGTTTCGAGGATCCCGAAGGAGCGTGTCTCCGCGGCGAGGAGGTGGGATCAGGACCGAAGATCGGGACAAAGCTGGTATTACCGAGAGATAGCAGATCGAAACGGAGAGATAGAAAGGGAGAGACAGAGGGAAAGTAAAAGAGAACACATCCGAGACTGCAGAAGAGGAGCAAGAGACAACGGGAAGGAGCCAGAAACACGATGCGAGTAAGCGGGAGAGAGAAAGAGAGAGAGAAAGAGAGAGAGAGAAGCCGCGAGGATTGTGCGTCTCCAGTGCGATGTTCAGCTTGCGGAGGATTACTACCTCTCGAAATGGCGGAGAGAGGAAAGGGAATAGCGAGGGAGGAAGGGGGAAAGGGAGAGAGAAAGAGAGAGAGAGAGAGAGAGAGAAGACAATAAAGAGCGAAAAGACGAGGACGAAGGGAGAAGGGAGGAAACGTCACGTCGTCAATCATGGTCCAGTTGCTCCTATGTACTACATACTCTCGCTGCGAGCGCTGCAGACCTGTACATGCTACTGCATTGTGGCGCACAATGTTCAATCATCTCTCCGTCGATTCCTTCAGCTTTAATTGAAGAAAGGGTCCGTCGAGCGGGCGCGCGAGAGGACGGCTGAGCGCGGAGAAGGAGAGGGCGAGAGAGAGAAGGAGGGAGGGAGGGAGGGAGGAGGCATCGGGGACGACTGAAAAAAAAGGAGGAAGCGGCGGGCGGGGGTGTCGTTGACCCCACGGCGACGATATTGTGTACCACTTCAGTCTTTAAGTCGGGATCCAGAAGAACCTCGGTAAGAAACAAGGACCTTCTCAGCCACACTCAGCCGAAGGTCCTCGGGGACATGGATCATTAGACCAGGGCGAACCGCGAAACACGAAATCGCGCCGAAAATCACGACCTTTTGAACCGGGGAGCCACCCGCGCACTCTTCCCTCGGCGCGGTGAGTTCGAGTGGCGTTGTTGAGCGGAGCGTGAAAGGAGAAGGAAACCGAAAAACGTGAGACTCACCAATTTGTCGTGAAACGCGGCTATCGATTTCCCGCCACCGTCCGAGAGGAAGGAGGGATTCGAGGGTTCTCTCCCGCCCGCGCGAGAGAGTGACAATGGAACTTCTCCGACATGCCGAGTCGCAATTACTCTGCGTATTATAGGGAGGGAGAGAAATATATCACACCTGACAGCATTAAAATTGTGGCGGAATGAGAAAACGGAGAAGTATTCATCTCATATTCGTCCCGTAAAAAAATCTCTCGCGTCGGAAATGAAACATAGAACAAATTTTTACAACCGCGTTTTCAATTTACCTCCACTATAAGATAACAGATATCCGAGACGAGAGGAAGAGAAGACCTCATGTTACCCGCTTCGTGTTAACCACTTATCGGTGCACGTAAAATTGCTCAGCGCGTTTAATAGCGCGACGCCAAATAGAGAGGAAACAGGATTCCCGAAAGCCACTTGCGCACTCGCGAAGTCGCTCGGAGCACGTCAGGTATTAGCTTCCCTTGGTTGGATCCAAACAATGTTCTTTAGAAACGGGAGCGAGTTTCACCCTCTCGAAACTGCGCAAAGGCGTGCACCAAGGCGTCTACGCGCGTCAGCCGAGGCACCTTCGAGGCTTGGCTTCCGCCAGTATGTACGCGAAATGGATCCCATTTCGCGATTTCCTGCGAACACGGCTCTCAAGGAGACGGCCGTTGTGCACACGCACAACGCGAACACAATGCCGCCGCGCGGATTGTGATGCGTATACACACGATGCCCTTCGGGATGGATGGGATGCTGGGCGAACGCGCCGTAAGTCGAGAGAGATACACCCCGTGGGTACATGGGGCTCGCAGCCGTTTAAGTTACAAAACAGAGGCGGTAATTAGCTCGGTGGCGCCGCGTACACGGCTCATCCTGTTTCGTCCTCATTTCTCTTCCTCGCCGTGTTCGCGTCCCGATTCTTCATTCTCCTCCGGGCTAAACGCAGCCGCGCATATTCACCAAGAGAGGATCATTTCACGAGGTTTTTTTTCTTTCTTTCTCTTTCCCGTTTCTCTCGGCCGTTGCGATCCCTCTCTTTGCCTCCGAACGCTCTCGCTTGCCACAAGCGGCAGTCGTTTTATACACTTCTTCGTTTATCTCGCATAAATTGGCGCGCGGCCGCGCGGCGAGTAACGTTTTCTGTTTTCTTCTTCCGATGCTCCGAGCTCTCCTCTTTTGCTTTTTCTTCGTCTACTTCTCCGCGAATGCGAATGGACGGCGGTGATATGGTTTCTGTTTGCGGAGACGCTGTATAAGACATCTGCTTTTCTCGATTTCTTCGCCTGTTTTGTCGACTCGGCACTCTATTCCCTGCTATTTTCGTGCCGCGCGCCGCCTGGGTTCGCGTATCCTGTTATGCACTTATATATTTTTCTTCGTCATTATTCAAAAGCAGATCTGTATCTGTGCGGAGATTAATGAAATTTAAATTAGAATATAGTCTGAACTTCCTTCTGCTCTCTCTCTTTCTCTCTCTCTCTCTCTCACCTGTTTGTGTACACAAACGTACAGAACTTGTATATTATAACTGCGCAGTCTCAGAAATTTTTTAATCAGCATTTCACGAGATACGTATATATCTTTCTCTCCTGAGACTATCTGCATAGCTCGAGGTTTAATTGTCAGCAATAATCGATTTTTTATCCGCTCTCGTTCGATTCGAAGCCATCTAAATACACGGTGCCGCCCATTAACTTCTCCGCAACCGTTCCCGTTTCTTCCTGCTAAACGTCGGAGTATACGACCGCTTCGCGCGCAGTTCCTCCTTTTCGCCCCTGCGGCTACACTCAGCTCGCGCCAGTTTTACAGCGTTTCTTTGGTAGCGCTACGAGCAGCGCTTGTTTTCTGCAACGGGATGCTCTTGGCGAGAGAAAGAGAGAAAAAGAATGAAAGAAAGAAAGAGAGATACGACAGCGCATAGAGCCACGAAAGCTGTTTCAGACAAACTTGGCTCAGAGCCGTAATGCACGCCGCTTTGAATGTGTTCGGTAGATCACGAAGTCACCTTGAACCCTCATCGAACCCGCTATCGGATCTACCCCCCCCCCCCCCCCCCCCCCCCC